>JAHZMZ010001542.1:0-50355 GCA_027743805.1 Lepidocyrtoides sp. E14 | reverse complement strand
CCATGAAACACTATAAGTTTATATGGCTTTTCTCAACATCGTTACATCAACGTTTTCGATAGTTTCTTCTCTGACTATACACAAGTCGTTGTCATATTTTATGTTGTATTGAAGCGACCAAACTCTGTGTGTAGAGGTTTTAACCTTTTAATGTAGGTAAACTGAATAACTTTTTTCTAAATATCAAACACCGTTTAAATTAAACGGAGTATCCAAACAGAAAACAGTGTGTGCAGTCTTGACAGTATTTTGTCTTAAAAATCTATTTCAAAGTTTGAATTTGCAACATTTTATTACTAATCAGTCATTAGTAATAACATGTCTTTTCAACTTTACAAATCTTACCAATTCTCTTACTACTTAAAATTTCCATTGTGTTTGGCGAACTCGACATAGGTATCTACAAACATGTGGATCAAAAAATCAAGTAGACGATGGGGCGACAATAAAATAAAGTCCTTTTGAACAACACTCTTTTCCTCGTTTTTTACATTTTTAAACACCTAAAGTGCAAAATACTATAAAAACGGAGCTCCTTCAACATAAATATTATCCACGCCCAAATAAAATATGCGCTTATTCTACTACCCCTATTCATTTCTTTCTCTCCGCTTCCTTTCTGGTAGCTGATAAGAGGTAGCAGCAGCTTCTGCAAGATTTTGTTAAAGATAACTAATTTGTAAAAATATAAAAAAATATCATTAGTAATATTCCTCCGGTTTAACTCGTTCACGCCACACAACCGCTACAAGCATATTATTGTCGTATAACAGCCTATTACAAGAAACTGGATAATATATGTACATTCACAATATTTTTATAATATGCCTACTTACCTGTCTGAGAGAAACGTTGTAAAAATATGAGCTTATCAAAGAGAAGAGGGGAGGCTCATTAGCATCTCAATGGTAAAATTTTCTCAAGAAAATGAGGAATATAAAAAAGAAATAATGTAAAAGGACGAGCATAAATTCATAATCTTGAAATATAACGCCGTCACTTTAGCTCTTTTATGTATACAAGTATTTTTCTTTTTTTTTTGTAAAAACAGCAAGTGCTTATTCAAGTGAGTAGCCAAAGGGTTAATGTTGTTGATTATATCCATTATTGTGACTAAAGGGTGAAATGATGAGACTGCATTGCATATGAACTTTCAGCTATTTGTATTGTGATACTTAGGTAGCTTTTTTTGCTGTTGTTGTTGATGATGATGAGATTCAACTTTTCTGCTGAAATTCCATCTCTTCTCATGTTACTACAGCATGTTTGACTGTGCTTTACAATAGCATAAAGTCTTAACAAGTTGGCTAAGTAGCCGTTAAATATGATAATACTATCAGCTATATCGTACGGATTTTCATCTTGTTTGCCACAATAATACGCTAAATACCAACAATAATATGTCTTCGGGGATAAAATTTATTGTTATGCAAATATTTCAGTGAAAAATGATAAAAATGCATGGGATCACAGGCTGACTAATGCCCTCACCCATTAGTAATTGAATTTCAGTTGTTGCGGTCTGAAGAGTAAAGTCGCTTGGTAAATTGAAAGCCGGAATGTGAATGTATGAAAATAATAATATTTTTGTACAGCATATGCACGGTATGCCGGTGGTCAGTTATGTATTATTTGCGTGTTCAACCTTTTCTATTTTTTTCAAAATAAAAATCATTTAAATTCAATTTAAATGCAATTACACAACATTGTTTTTGTATTTTTGGTGAAAATCTATTAATTCCAACTCGATTTTGTTTACCATTCAAAATGGCAATTTGTATCAAAGCAAACCAATCATTTTGAATGTTTTTTTCTTGCGTAATTATTTTCTATAGTCCTGACCTGTCGATCCCACGAAAATCTATGTTATTAATTATTATTAGAACATTCTAGTTCGCCTTCTTTTGAAATATTTTCGTTCTGTCTGAAAGTAGTTCTCTTTAAAGAAACTGTAGCGTTATTTACTTAAAAGGAAAACAATAGCAAAGCCAAGCCAATGAATAATAAATCTAAAATGTCGCAATTATTGTCTTTTTTAAGGAGAAGAAGACAAGTGTTCGTGACGATAATTTCATTTTGAGAAATTAAATGCACTAAGCAAATAATCAAATCAAGTTATTACAAGTGTAAATAACAATCTATCTGACATCATCATCCGTTTCTTTCCTACAAACTGTTCAAAACTTTCACAATGGAAAATATATGAAATGCAAAAATGTTAATATAATCATAATTATTATTAATTTTATAACAAGCCAAGTCTGATTAATATTTCATATTTATTAATTAGACGGTGGTTGCTTGCATTCTTTAAAACAACAAAATCCCACACAGACAATACTATAATTGAGATGAGGCACATAAATGTATGAATGAGCCAATATGCTAATGAAAAAAATAGTTGGGTAAGGCAGGTGAGCTGGTGAGTAGTTCCCTTTACTGTAATAATAATATTGGATGTACTCTACTCTCTATGACGTGATGTTGATCATCACCATCATAATCATAAAATTTATAATTAATCTTTTCGACCTTACGCTAAAAAATGAAAAGACGATGATTATGATTATCAAGTCATCTCACGAGTAAAGAAAATCCATGAATATAAAAAAGAGTTTGAAAGTTGAGTGCTGACTTTCCAACGAAATGAAAGTTTTTTTCTACTTCTTGTTTCTTTTCAATTTGTCTGTTTAACTGACACTTTGACTTTTGATTTTTCGCTGGTGGCGGTTGGTACTGGTACGAAGTAGGTGAGGATATAATATGGTGTGCAAATGTGCAGAATACTTCATGGACTAGAAAATGAGAAAATGTATGCAAGTAAACGTGACTTTGTGTAGTAAAAATATTTCAAGATATATTTTCTCGCAAAAAAAGTATGGTAATCAGAGCCAAATATGTACTCATACAATTGAACTTATACTTACCATTGTCACACTTTCCTCCTCGTCTTTATAGTTTAAACTCGTCATCGACATCATCAGTCACGACTTTTTGCAGGAGATTATTGACATAATCCTTTTTCCATATAAAACCAAACAATGAAATAACTTATCATAGTAATGTAATAAAGCAGACTTTTTTGGGTTCATCATTAACTACCTACATACGAACGGATATACAACTGAAGAAGAGGTGAAAAGGGTTTGAGAACCGTGTCACCCACACGTCATCATCATGACAAGTTTTGTGAACTGAACTCTTTATAGCACCACAACCACCACCACGTTTAAATTCCAAGTGTATACTACTTGTAAAGATTATGTACATGGTATAGGTAGCGTGTAGTATTACCGCACGCTTCCATAAATAGAAAACTAATTAATTAATTAAGCTGAGAAAATTAAATACAGAGAGAAGCAAAAGGTGTGTGTGATCTCTTTGCAATTTCCTTATCGCATTCTTGCACTCACTCTACTACAGAATAGAAAACTGGCTTTGGCTTTTGTAAATACCTATTGTATTTATTCATTCTCTAATTAACTTTTTATTCCATCTAACCGGTTACCTTTTAAAAAGCACAACATGATTGGTCGCACAGAGGGAACCCGCCAGAGTTTTACAATTTAACACCACTCTTAATCGTCTTATTTATTACCTCTTGTGTCAATTGACTTGACTCTGTTTCAATATTATTATAATAGGTAGACAAGCAAATAACAATTAAATAAATGGTACTTGTAATTTTGTCTATAAAATAAATAGCCCTTTCAAATCAGCTTTTATATATAAAAAAATAAAAAGTACAAAGAGCCGGAGATGGGATAATTATTGTACTTATTTAGTATCATTTTCTATTGAAAAAAATAGCCTACATAGCATTCCTATTTATTTAGTACTATGTCCTCGGTTAATGAGTAAATTGTTAAACTTTTCATTAGTAGAATGACGAACCAGGACTTAACCTTAAATGGTAACGGTTTAATAGCTGGTGCCATTCAGCACTGAGTTGAGTCAGTGTTCCACCACAGGTATACTTTATTAATAGACTGTTAGCTACTTTAATTGCCCTCTACAAAAAAGGACAAAAGTATCTCCTGCTGGGAAACTGTATTACGGTGCTGTGAACATTTTAAACAGAAGGTTTTGAATTATCTACTTTTAAATCAAGCTTCCCCCTCCTAGCAGAGTTCACCTTCAAAATGGCGGTGCTGTGTGTTAGCATTGAAACTACATATAAACATACAGTAGAACCTCCATACACCGGAACCCCAGGGGAAAATAAAATGCTTACGTTGCATTGAGGTTCCCTTATTCAGAGGGAAACTAACATACAAATATCACGGACGGGGGAAATTGAAGCATCCGGTAAACCGAGTTTTACTGTATATAGGGTTCCGGTATAGCGAGATTTTACTGTATCTTAATTGCCACTGGTTTTTCTGTTCCTTGGTGTTTGACTTTTCTTCGCTTCTTTTACCTTTTTCATGTGCTCATTATTAGAAAACAAAAAAAGTCAAAGAAAGAAGAAAGAATTGAGTCAAGGACAATGCAACTTTGATTATAATTATGAGCTAAATAAGTCATGCTATATAAATAACTACATGCTCAGATACGCTGCTTTTCTTTAATTTGATCAAAATCTAAATGATAATGATACACATTCAGCATAATTATGATTCATCAACATCTCTTTCTCTTCTTTTACACGCATTCACATCAACGCGCAATACAACAACTGACAACAGTGTCGATCTCGAATTACTCTGTAAACCGCTCTTGTTTTACACGTTGTAGAATGTTGAATTGCAGTCGCTGCTCTTGTTCCGTTTTTTCCATGTGTAAAAAATGTAATGAAAAAGGAACGAAATCATATCTGGAAAAGCTTACAATGCCTTCCTATTTTTCCGCTGCTACCAATTTGGACGAGCATTTCATATCACCTTCACATTATTCAGGGTTATCTAGTTCATAAAATAAAAGTTGTGATGCCATGCTTTGTCAAGTTTATGATGAAAACATTATGAAAAATATGTTGTCTTTCAAAAAGAATTATTTCGTGTTCAATTATGTCTTACATTGTTGAATTGTTTATATTATTGTTATTTTCCCTTCAAGGGAAATATTTTTGCTTTACCCTCTCTCTTTGTCCATGTCATAAGGTAGAAATGCGTATTAAATACTTTGACAAGGAAATCCATTACATTTTTATGTACATAGTTCTTTTTGCTCTTTCTCTACTTCACATCATATTAAATGTACATACATATAAACCGTTTTCCTCTAGATTTTATATATAAAAACTGTAGCATGCTGAGAGCGCCCGAGTAAGATAGAGAGAGCATTTTAGGGATGTTCAACAATTTTACACGTAATAAAAAAAATCTGAAAACGGTAGCAATTCTTGTTGATGTTGTCTTCTCATGTCTACTTGACTTTCTGGCTTGATTGTGTGAACGTTTTTGTTGATTGAGATGGCCTATGGCTTAATTGTACGTGATTCCACCAGAACTCTTGTACTGTACACATACTTACAGACCTTCTGTACTAGTTGCACTACTTGCGTGCATACCTATGTAAACACAGCTCAGTGAATCCTGAACTTGTGGAATGAATCAACCAGGTGAAACAATGGAAAACAAGTTGGCATTTTTTCATCCTCCCTCACAAAAATATGTTGATTGAGAGCTGTAAACGACAAAAGAGGAAGTGGTTTTTAAAATTGAGCTGCTTTTTTTTCTTGTGGAAAAAATAGGTTCTTTCTTTTATTTACATTGTAAAGCGGTAATGTTTTTTAATTTAATATGTGATAATACAGTTAAATGACTGAATTATTATGAGTAGCTCATTATTCATGAGGATAATTAGGTACATATTATTATTGTATGGGTAAATTATATTAACTAGGTAGGTAGGTTTGATATAGACATTCTTTGTACAGCAAATGTTTTCATTATCACCGTAAATTAGATTGTTTTAAATAATGTAAACGTACTACTACCTACACGTTTATTATTAAGTGTCAGTGGTTTTATTTTTTGTTCCTTATCAATACGTGATTTATCCGTTGAACATCATTGTACCTAACGTACTTTTTCATTGTTGTGTTTTTTAAAATAACCGTCAACAGATAAAATCTCCTTGGGTGGCACTGGGGGACCCTTTTGTTTCCCTGCAATTGTCATTTGCATTAGCAGTCTATTATTTACTCGTCATGATTCAGAGAAGAAACAGTAGAACAAAGTAAGTGTAGATACAACAACACGACAAAAAAGATTGTTAAGAAGATAATAATGAGCGACCTATTGATTCACATTTTGAAGCGGTGCCTGATGCGAATAGAAATGCAATTGAATTGAAACTATGAGCAGCTTGTGAAAGCAATTAAGGTACATAGAAAGTTAAACAGAACATGAAAAGCGCAATGTGCATGCAGTAGTAGTAGTTGGTGATGAGATTATGTTGACAGTTTTATTGTATAGTATTTAGTATCGCAGAGAAAAATTGCATACGGGTATAGCAAGGTCAAAAAAGAAAGAAATGAATCAATGAGATAGAGCTGTGCTGCTGTACGGTACGATACAAAAAATTAAAACGGTAGGAAGTTATTGTTGGGGTAGGCATGTTAAAAATGCACAAACTTTTTTTTTCATCATGACATGTTGACAGATCTCAATTGTTAACTGTTTACTACTTTAGTACCATAATATGCTACATGTGGATTGTGGATATGGATGGATATCATGTCGTGATAGTTTTATAAATAAAAAATATTAATAATAAAAGAGCAGCAGTGGAAGCATTCCAATTGAAACAAATTACTTTTGTCTCCTAATAATTAATATTGTAGATAATGCAGTACCACTACCGTTATTCAGGAAGATAAAATACTGTTTTGCTTTTGTTATTGGATTTATTTGGAATGAAGATTAAAGTTTGAAACAATTTTATTTTCTGACAGTTGTAGTTGGAGATTAGATTTTTTTAGCTTCTACTTCAATTAGTCGAGTCAACACTGTGAACAGAAGCAAAGATAAAATGGATGAGTGTACTTGCTATTGTTGTATTGGGTTAAAAAAATATATGCACATTTTTTAAATATAAAATACATTAGTACCTAATATATAAAAAAATCATAAATAATTAGCTGTATCGTGATACATTCATGTTGATGCGAGATCTTTTTTCCAAGCTGACGTAAAAGGAAATGAAGGGAGATGAAATGAAATGAAGTGAAAAACAATGTTGCGAACCACATGAGATTCCTGCTTACTGTCTTTCATAAATTATTTAGCTAACTAATCATCATACAACTTTATTCATCACAGTTGACAGTTCAGGCTTCAGATGGAGAGTAGACGATGAGACATTGTAATGCAAAGAATAATGAAATTAAAAATTGCAGACAGACAGGGACAACGTCAATTAAGTTTAGATTGGGCTTGGTCATGTCGTAAAAGTGTCAATGCAACATGACGGTGGTGGTGGTGGGAGCTGAGCGGAACTTTAAACGGAGATAAATAAGGGAACGTAGATAAAAGGATGAATTCCTGCTCATAGATATGTAAATATTGTAATTTTTTTTGCTACTGCTGCAACTGCTGAGCTAATTAATTTATTTCACCTGTTTAGTTCTGATTTAAAGCTTCCCTGAGTTATTCTTGTCTTGTCAATACTAGATGCAATTATGGCTATCATTATCACAGTTGTAAATTGTCATTTTGTCGGCAGTTTAATTACAAAATACCCATTTACTGTGAACATTGTTTCTTCACATTCATTTACACGTATCGTATTTCTGTGCCTATTATAATTAAACGTAAAGGAGAGAAAAAAACAGACGGGACTTTTTTTAGAAATTTTAATTTAAAAATGTAATCGTTTCAATTTTCCTTTGTTAATTATTTTAATCTGTGCTCTATTAGTACCTAATTTGAATGTAAATATAAAAATTACAAGAAGACAATGATAAATGTTATTTGTCTAAGAACATTTTTTGTCACGAAACAAAGAAAATAAAACAATATTTTTAGCACTAGTTTCTTTTGCAATTTTTCAAACTGCCTGCTGTGACATGATAAAGAAAGATGATTCCGGAAATGCTATCATGGTCGCAATCAGACTTTAGCATGTTCAGATTTGATTGACCGTAGACATTTGCTCCACTATTTTCAAATTGAAGCATTTAAATTATAAATTACAATCTGCTCAGTTGTCAGCAAAAATAATACGACGGTGATGAATCAGCAAATAAGTACAGAAAAGCTTCAATTTAGAGCAGGTTTCATGAATAGCAAAATGTTTAGGTAAATATTTTGTCAAAGAAATCATGCATGTCGATGCACAACAACTTTGCAATGATATTATGCCACCCTGCTACAAATTTACTCAACCAACGCGCAGCAGTGAAGCAGCATCTTGCCTTTTTCAAAATATTTTGAAACCTTTCTCTTCTCTGTACCTTCTTAATGCTCTGCAATTGCAATGCAAGAGCATGATCAATGCATGAGATGAGATACTAAATGCGATAACCGGTTTCACTATAGAATATCGTAGTATGAATGTACATTGTACATCTTCTACAGATACAAATAATATTTACCTTTACTGTGCCAAGCAGTCGCGGTGTACAAATTACAAGATTATAGGCAGGTAGATCCGAAATAATATTCATAAGAAATACCTAACTAGTCTGATTGATTGTGTGCACTGTCAAGTGCCATTGCCAAACGTAGGTATTTTGGTTGGATGCTGCGGTTTTTTGACTGTTCGTTGCCCTAATAATGCCTACAAATAGTCAGGCGTGTGCGTACGTACACAAGCTTTTGATGTGCTATAGAAAATGTAATATAAATTAAAAATATCTATCAATTCAAGCAATGTAGTTGGCACTCGGTTATAGTTCACAGTGTTATCATATCATTTCTCGACTTTTCTACATTTTCCAATCTGTCGCTTGACTAGCATGTATTTTTTTTACTTTTTTTCGTCTTTCGACGTGACAATTAGCAATTCGTATGTTTAGTAAAACTGACGTGGTGAATGCTGCATATTATGTACAGGTCTACACTAGCACTTCGATTTCACTAACTGAGTTTACGCTAGTTATCATTAATTAGAATCAAAGGTAAGGTAAGCATTCATAAGCATGCTAAATTCATTGATTATTTTGCGATTTACCGTTTCTTTATCTACTCTGTCGCCCTGTAGCCGTTTCGTCTACAGAAAAAATAAAATGCGAAATAAAATTACTGACAGGACATCATCATACATATGTACGTGGTGTGCTGTGATGAATTACTTCAGAAATGATCAATCAAAATCATCACCATCACCGCGTCAAAAGAACAATGTCTATTTTTATTAATGTCTCGTCCTGTTTCATTTCTTTTCTTTATGAGCTCCTGTTCCGCAACTTGAAAGATGCAGTCAAAAGCGATTCCTGTTTCAATTTTTCATTTAGCTTCATGCCTGATGGGTTGCTCAAGCTATGAGCTTCAAGTGTCAGTAGGTTAAATCATGTATGTATTTAGGGAAAAAGGGAGCTAATTAACCCCTTTCTAATATTCCAAATATGATTTCTTATTGGTTTGGTCGCTTTCTTTGAAAACAATGTTTGCTCCCGGTTTGCGTCGGCCTATTACTCCTTGCATTGCAGACCTTCTTCGGCAATTTTTTAAAATTGTTTTAACATGTTATGGCTGTGCAAGGATTATAATAATTTTCTTCATCATCATCATCATCATACCATGATCACGAGGATCAGTATAATTCAGTAGAAAAAAGACGAGAAGAAGATCCTGGTTCAGCATCATTTTCCTCTTCGTCATATTCTACAAATATTTCTAATGAATAAAAGTAGCAGCAGCAGCAGCAGCAGCAGTTCTGACGGTAGTGCATCGGTAGTAATAGTAGTAGTTGTTGTAAGCAATAATAATAATCATATTGATGCATGACTCTGAGCAATTATGAGAAGAAAACAAGTCTTGACTACTCTTTTGCTACTGAATGAAGTAATGTTGCTGCTGTGTCTTTTTGGCATTAATTTGCATCATCGCATGGCACGGTACTACATACGTAAAACACAATGACCCAGGCATTAAACCCATTTTTACATAATCTCAAAGAGCACAATAGGTAACTCTTGTTGAAGAAAGGCGAAAGGAAAGAAAGAATTAGAATATTGAACTCAAACCAGTCAAATATCTACTCATTGGATTATTATTAAAGCTCAGTGAAGAGGCAGAAGCATCTTTAAAAGGCCTCCGTCATACCAATGAGTTATATAGCATTTTGGCAGAATATTTACACATGCATGAAATATTCAATATTACGCCTTGTTAATACTCTTCATTGTGTACATTTTTGTACGATTTAGGCACAATTAATACACGATGATGATGAATCAAGAAGTGTAAACTAAAAAATATTACAAATGTTCCCCTTCTCCTCCTCTGGTAGTATGCTATGCTAGCTGGCTGATTTTATTCAGGATTTTAACTAGGTTTGACCTTAGACCCTTGCTTCTTCTTCTCTTCAACTTCATCATATTCCTTCTTGCTGATCATTCAAATTTCAATAATATTATGTTTCAAATCATCATAGTCATCCTCCCAACGACCGCAACCACTTCACCTGGTCCACGTATAACTTTTCAACTCACATTTTCTTGGCAGGCATGCTGGTCCAATTGTTTGTCAGAAGACTGACTGACTGGGTGGATACTGGATTTGTCAGTAGTGAGAATTTGTGAGATCTTATATGCCAGCCTACAAATTCATTTCATTCACCGTAATGATACCTGTGTGCAGCAGTAATACTAGTAGTAGAAGTAAGTAGCCTCGTCATCATTTCATATCATAACACCTGGTTTGTAAAATGGAACAAAAAACTGAATGAATGAACCAGAAAAAAATGATTTACTTTTTTAATCAAACCTATTCCCAAATAGGTACTGCAAAATGAAAAATGAAATACCTGCATACGTAATATATGAGGTATATTGCTTTTGTTGCGTAAAGCGTAACATATTACTCGCACGCACACATCATATCACTCGGGCATAATTTTTTTTTCTTCCTTCATCGACAAGTACATAAAAGTACGTGCAAATTATGACGGTCGTTGATTTTTACTGCATTGTTTAAGATTTCATTATCATTTGCATTTCATGATATTCTGCCTCTACATGTGCTTGTGAAGTGGGAATAAAGGATTAGCATCAATGATTGATTTAATAGTTTTAGTAGAGTAGAGATGCTAAGAGCACATTCATTATGTAGAGTTTGTATTGTACCCTCCAACCGTATTCAGTTGTAAACTGTTTCATTATCGTGAAACCGTGCAGGCACGTTGATGTTGGCGTCTTACTACACATTCGTTATTAAATCGAAACTAATCATTTTAATACGGGTGGATAGACGGGAGGGAGGAATCGATATGAAGGGTTTCAAACAGCTTAGCAGTCCTTGAAACTGAAATGATGTGATGTGGCAAAGAAAAAAAAGGATGAGCTGCTTGTCACGATTTCAAACTTCCACTCCACTTCACTTCATCATCATGATGGCAATGTCAAATAGTTCAGTTGCAGAATGAATGAAGTTTAATACAGCATGAAAAATCAGAAAAAATACTCAGGCAAGGAGATAAAGAACTCTAAGTTGATACTGTGATGATGACCGTGTAATATAAGTAAATAGTAGAGCAGCATTGAAAAATGTTATCTAAACAGACAGACGGACAGGTGTACGAAGGCAGGTAATATATTTACGCAAGTAATCTTGAGAGTCTTTTTGTTATAATTTATAGAACAGAAGCTAAGGAATTCTAAGTCCGATGCAATTTTTCTTTTCTACAATTTGAAAAATATGCTACGATATGATGATGGTGAAATGAGGATTATTGTGCAAAAATACTTTTGTGACATGACTAGGTGACCTACGTAATGCAATATCCGGAAATTCTTGATAAAGATAGATAGGTACTAAAGGCACGTTATATTTAATCGTGCCGTTTTTTACCGATTACCATCTACGTGACCAAGAGTAATTAAAAAGGGTATTTAAATGAATATGTGATTGTTGACAAATTGTGTACATTAATTAAATAATAAACATCTTTGATTTATTGTTTCAGGGAACACTTTATATTTTATGGTGGCATTCCTAAAGGAGGCGTAGTAGAAGAAGACAAGGAGCGGTGACGTGATAAATTATAAAGTTGCTTTTGAACTAGAAGTTTATTGCAAGAACAATGAGTGGATCAATACCACCAAACATTGCCGAGTTCCCAGATCACTACTTTCGACATGATGACATTATCCGGCCCAAACCACGAAGGTGAGCAATAAATATGTATTTTACTTTGCTGTCTACCGTTCTTTGCATTTTCCCATATAATTTTATTAACGTCTGTTTCTTGTAACGCAATTTGTTGATGAAAGCTGCACATTGCACTTTTTATTGGGCTACTTTAGAATTATATTGCCTACTCACATAAAACATTATGGTGTATTCTTCACTACAAACATTACTTTTTGTTCAAAAATAACTTAATTAGGTTCATTAAATCGTCATCATTCTAAACTTCTGAGCTGTCATTTTACTTTAGTTCGTGATGATAATAATGAGTTGGCAATTCACTATATTCATTCATGGGTCTATAGGGAGTTATTATTAACAATTGTCAACGTCAACAGTCAGTTGTCACTTAGCTTATTAATGTGACGGTAATGAAAAAGAACCTATTTTTGCAATAAAATTTGTACAAGACAATGTGTTATTTCCATCACTTTTGTTCCTCAATCGCTGCAATTTATCAAAGAAAAAGTAATAAAATTGCAATTTTGCTCTTATGTGTAATTTTAAACGTATACCTGAATGTAAGCTTTAAAACAATTAATGCACACAGGTGGTCTCTATTAAACTCATCCCACGTTGAACAATCCAACAGAAGTGACAATGATTAGCTAGGTATGTTAATGGCAGTTGCGGCTACCATAAATAAACTAGCAAGGTATATTGTAAATTGCAAATCTGTTTCATCGTTTATCATCCTTTATGTTCATTCATGGGAGAACCAGAAAGAAAATTAATTAATTTGGAAACATCAAATTAGGAAAATCTATTATTGCTCTTTGTTTCAATCTCTAAATCAATTAATTACTCAATGAACATGAACATCATTATTCAATTCACGTAATAAATAAATGGATACATGATGAAAATGGGCACTGCTAAATTTATAATGACTTACTTTGTCAGACAGTGACAAATAAGTAATTAGAAGCAATAAATTATTTCGTAGCAAATTAATAATAAATTTGCTTTGTATAAAAAAAAACTAACGGTAAGATTGTGTAGGTAGATTTTAGATTTTAAAAAAATGTCAAATGACTGATCTGAAAGACAGACAAGAGACAAAATCAGAAGACAAAAAGCTTAAAAAATTGCTGAGAGTTGATAACAGGGTTGTGTTCATTCATGTTCTCATGTAATACAAGCTTTTGTTGTTTAATTTTACAATGAAATGCACTTGACTTAGTTTCTGCATCTGTTCATCCATCCACAAAAAACTACAATAAAAATGGAACAGAATAGTCCGCAGAATACCACACACAACTTACAGCAACTTTGTCTGCTGGTGAACATGGAAAAATTAATGGATTGTTGCTGTTTTTTAAAGGTATACAGTGACGGTTATTATAGGGACGATGCGATGGTTAACTGAGCCGAACATCCACGTTGATCTTGTCTCTATTTTTCATGAGAACATATTATTACGGTGGTGGTAGTGGCTTTCATCATCAACGGCAGCAAATGAAGGAACTCGGCAGGGTGTAAGAAATTAGCACTCCGTTATGGGGGCTTTCAAAAAACAATGAGCTTTCAGAACTGTGTTTGTTGTTTGCTACGATACTTCTTGTAAAAGCCATTAAAATCCATTAAGGATTACTGCCACTACTACTGCTAGCTATTATGATGCTGTGTACTATTTATACTGCAATAGAAATGGAGATTTTAGAAGGAGAATGTTTCTGTTTGCATTTAAATTACAACAAGTAGTTACATGAGTACAACAACAGAGTTAGTGGCGATGTGGATTCCTGATAACATTCATCATCCTCAGCAGCAGCCGTCGTCATCATAATCATTTTTAACAAACAAAAGTATTTTACAACAGTCTTCTTCATATTTTTTTGCGCTATTTGGCTTCGTGGCTTCTTTCTGTCTGAATAATCGTAAGAAAAAAAACACTTAGGTATGTAGTCAATTTAGAAAATATGCAAACTAGTGATAACTACAATTTATATTGTGTATGCGAAATAGAAATGAGCAATTTAAGTTGTTGATGTGTACTATTTGAAAATCTGGATGAATTGTTTCACCTCATCAGCATAATAATAATAATAATAATGATGATGTGATGGAATCTCTTAGCTTTCAGTCATTGTGTTTAGGATGCTTCTAGCAATACAAACGAATTACAATGGCATTCTGATGACAAATGATGCACAATAACCGTCACATTCCTGTACAAGTGGCATTGTATTAACAGAGTGCAAAATTAATAGAACTTAGAAACTCGGATGATGGGTTGTGAATCTTAATAGTTTTGCCACACACTAAGAAACATGTATGCTTAATGTTTTGTTTAGAGTGGCATCAGTCATTGCCGTATTACTGATATACATGAGCATTAAAAACAGAGCATTATCATTATCATTATTTTGTAGTTTTGTATGAGACAGTTATAGGTCCTTTGCTTATTTGAATGAATAAAAAGTAAGACTATATATAACAAAAAAAACAATAATATTCCTTTATCAATAGTCTAGTCGTTTCGTAGTAGATAATGGCACATGTCTCCATTCATACTGTCTTTGCTATCAAAAAAGATTATTTTTGAAGTTGGAAATCTTAATAAAAAAAACAATAATATTCCTTTATCAATAGTCTAGTCGTTTCGTAGTAGATAATGGCACATGTCTCCATTCATACTGTCTTTGCTATCAAAAAAGATTATTTTTGAAGTTGGAAATCAACTTTTTTGTGCTAGAAAACGATCTGCTATCCATGCAAATGATATTATTGATCTACTTGTGCTCGTTTTATGATACTGAGTTCTCGAAAATTGGAGTTTTTAATGTAATAAGACAACTCAATGATAAAACAATTAATGATTAGTTATCATCATCATTTGATCACCAATCTAATACAAGCTTCCATTTTGAATTGCTGGGGTAAACCTTAGTAGTTTCCANACTCAATGATAAAACAATTAATGATTAGTTATCATCATCATTTGATCACCAATCTAATACAAGCTTCCATTTTGAATTGCTGGGGTAAACCTTAGTAGTTTCCATTCATCTAGTTTATTTTCTCAATACCCTGCCTTACATTTTCACAAATATCTTATCTAATAAATTATCTTAAGGAGGGGCTCAAATGACTACTTCGTTGCATGGTACATTCAAAATTACGTGCTAGCCTTTATTGATTAAATTCATTCATTTACAGGAAAAACATAAAATCTCCACGCCGTTTTTGTTATAACTAGTAAATAAGTTGTCCGCGAACAATAAGGTATTTCCATGAACTCATTGGGTTGTATGTGTTACCATAGAGGTATAGTGACTGAAACCCCAGCGGTAACATTTATCAATATTGAGCCTTGATATTTCTTTTATCGGATATATGTTGAGTTGTAATTATGAGATGTATTGTGAATGGGGTACGGTAGGCTATACATTTTGGGTGATCACATTTTCGCCACATTTTTCTACATTTTGTTTAGTTCGTCTTTACCCATGTACGCTAGCCACACATGAGTTACACTTTGCATTTCTGTAACCAGATAATATTCAAATTCTCAATTTAAAATAGTGAGGCAATATGCAACAAATCATGAAATTAAGACAAGATTATTATACCGTATCATGTATAGTACGCTCGTAAAGTGCCAGTAAAACTCATCAATTAATTTTTATGACAAAAAATATAAATAACATTTATTGAATTGACACCTGCAGCCGATATCAAATAGTACTTATAATTAAATAAGATAACCCTACAGTAATTGGAAATACTATCATGAAAAACCGTTTGCTTCAACGTCTGCGTAATACATGCTCTGAAATTTCCCGTGTTCATACTATTATCATTATAATACATTACTGCTACTTTGATAACTTGACTGGTGACGATGATGAGAGCATAAAAATAAATGCGTAAACATTACATTAATATTATTACTTTCTTCCATTAAACCTTTTGCTCTTGCTCTTCTCAAAAATAATACTTTAATGCAAAGCACGTAATCCATTTTATTGCGACACGTTCTCCTCAATCTCTTCTCATCACTAATCATCACCACTGCAAAAAAAATTGTCAGCACTACAGCTTGCATTATGCATGCATAATGTTATATGCACATAAAAAATCTTTAAAATGATGAGGTGCACGGGATTGTAGTGGAGAATCTTTCCATTCTTGTCCATACTGGGTGTTACCACTAGTACCACCACCACTTCAGATTAATGAGTGAAGACGAAGAAACAGGCATAACAGCAGTAGGAGAAAAAACGCAGAGGAGACCTGGGAGAACATTTCTTGTAGAAGCTGTGGAAAATAATTGAAATCATTAATTTATGTGCACATTTAGCCAACATAATGCTGTCCACCATCCACTTTTTCATAAATTAGCCAACTATTCTGCAGAGGAAATAACAGTTGTGAAATGCAAAAACAGTGTCAGTAGAAAATATGGGCACTTCGTATTCACCTCGTTGCCATCATCATCATGACATAAAATATGAAGAGGAAAAGGAGAAAAGTCAAAAAACATAATTAACATGCTTTGTCTGACGGTGATGGTTTGATGGGAACATTAACGTGTATAAAAATGATGTGTGTAGGAAGACAGGCAGGGCAGTAAGAACAGAGGTCATGTATTGATTTTTTTTTACATCCGACAAGCATTTAACAGGTGCACTGATGGTTGTTAGTTTACACTTGGCAGTGAATTAAAGGTGGGTACAATTGGTTTGGAAAATGATGGATATTTTATTCAAATGGGCACGTTAGTATGTGTGATGTGAAGAGGAGCATGAATCGCTATTGATTTTAATGGTGATATGAGAATGATTATTATGATAATATTGAAGATGATATTTTGATGGTGAAGGTGATACGGGAAAAAATGATGATTATGATGTGGAAATATGTAGGTATGCATAATTTCTTTGCAATGCTGACGAAGCAGTTTTTAGTTGTTTAGTTTTCTTCCTTTTCTTGCGAGTGCATTGGTGAAGTAAGGTATCAATAAAATCAGCAGTAATGGGATATCAGGTGACAATAAGGAATCATGTTCTGTCTGATTTTATTGGTCAATTTAAGTCCATAAAATAAATGGGAAATGACCATGATCGAATACTACCATGATGATGATAGGGTATCTAATCAAATCCCCCATGCTGCTTTGTAAAAGCTAATAAATTGCTTTAGGTAGGACAATGTTCCATTCAAAAAGCAAATCTAATAAATTCCAAGATTTTTCCTGTTTGGCCATTTTTAAGGATTTGAATAGTAATCTAAATAGCCATTTCATTTGATTGGATTACCAGAAATTATTGATATTGATATTGCTGCATGGACAATATTTTAGAAATAAAAGAGTACAAGGATGGAATGCTTATTATTTAGTTTGAACACCTTCTTTTTATCATGCAACCTGTCGAGTTTATCTCTGTGTAGATAGAGTAATATGTACTTTGTACAAATATGGAGCAGGAACAGACAGAGATGACGAGGTCGGACGTAAAAACGTGTTCTAGTTCTAATTAGGAGAAACTTTGAGCTATTTACAATATTTGCATATCAATAAACGATATCGTTTGAGATGAGACGAAGAAAAAAATATTTAAATATAGTCGACTTATGGACTTGGTAATAAATATGACAATTTTTATTCTGCTTAAACACAATAAGATCTTAATTTTCAACTCAGGGCAGTCAGCCAAGAGAAATGAAGCAGCAGGTATAACTGCAAAAAAAATAGTAGGCAGGACAAGACAGCGACAGGACAGGAACATTATGCACCCTGCAAATTGTTAGCAAGCAATGTCATCATTAGACGAATTTTGTCACTTTTGTCGTGGGGTTTTGTATACTATTATTATTATTGTTATTATGATATCTTACTACTACTGCCCTTTCTGCTATTTTTGGCAAGTGATCAATTTCTTCATCATCGTCTCCTATTATGATACTTGGGTGGCTCATCAACTCATCAGTCTAGTCAGATCGTCTTTTTAAACTTTTTCCATGTTCCACCTCTGCTTGCAATGTAGTAATGAAGCCAGTCTTCTTTGTTGACTCGTGCGTGACAAAAATCGTTCTTTACTTTCAAAGGTGAATGTTAATAGAGATATCAAAGAGACATTTCAGCAATAAAAAAACAAGTGACAATTGATAGGCAACACGACGACAAAATGATATGATAGCAGCCGTCATCTCATCGCTATCACAGCACATCACACAACCTGAGATGGTGATGATGATATCTTGTCACCTTGATTTGCTTTTGTGAATTTGAAGATTCTTCTGTGGGGGTTGAAGGGTGGCTTTGTGAAACGCGTACATTGTCGTGTTGTGATCCATGTCATACAACAATTTTCTATTTGCTGTTGGTTGTGTGCTGTATGTTGTCGTGTGATCAATGCAATGTCAAATATTTTTTTGTCGCCATCACAGGCGTAATGCGATTGAATTGACGTGTGGAAAATAATGACCTCCCACACCTTTGAACCAGTCATATAGCAAATTTTGAACTTCAACATACAATGTCGGCGCATGTGTCAATGGCTAATAATGAATGCAAAAATGGTGATGTTTGCAATGGCATTTATACATATAAGTAGGTACTGCAGTATAGATAATAAAGTCGTTTTTCTCCTGCCTGGGTAAAAAAAACAAGCAAGTAATGCCAAGTTCAGCGTAAGGGTTGAAGAAGGGGAAAGATGAGTTTTTTTCTGCATGAAGTGTTGTATGGTTCAAATCTGGTTCTAATGGGATTTCATAATGACTCACAGGGACATAAATTTCTAAAAGCGCCTTGCTCACTTGACATGGACGGTGCAAGGTTATACAAAATCAACTGAATTCAACCATTTACTAGATAATTTTAAAAATATTTCTTCCTTGAATACTTTTACACAAACCGTCAGACCTGAATAACAAAATAACGACAATATACAAATCGGTATATGCAATGTATTGGTCAGTCAGAGAGGGTGGTGGTGAGGTAAAAAAAGGTGTCAAGTGATGAACAACATTTGCATTTTGATAGGTATTCTAAATTATGATGATGATCAACAAAAAATATAATCTACCTTGCCTAGTTATTTAAAAATGCATTTTGCTTTCCATGTCAGTATGGTCATCGACGTCATTATCAATGATAAAAAATGTACCATTAATATTAAGTAACCGTAAAATAGTCAATAAGTTGCAAAGGTGGCCACTGATCATTAGCTTATGATGACTTTGTGAACCAGAAAAAAAAGAAAATGCTATTAACATTTTAATCATCACCAGACAAAAACAAGAACAATAATATTACACCATACGTCCGTATGGTTCATGTTGCAAGCAATTTTTTTTATAAACAGAGAGATTAGATAAAAGTGTCATTAGGAGTAGAGCGTAGCAAAATGTATTTGCTCTACCTACCTACAATGCCTGTAAATTCAAACTCATCACATCAGTCATCATGGTCATTTACCTATTTGCTTGTTATGATGCTTTCCGCATTTTTTAAATCAAAAATTGCAAATAGGATATATTCCACTGTCTATATGTCTGTCAGTTTATGCGTCATTAAGTCATATTTGCACTTACTCACTCAAGTTAAAAGTTTTCCTTTCTACCTCTGGTGTGTCTCAGTCTGCAGTGAGTGCTAATTGACTTTTTGGCGACGACACATTATTATAGACGTATTATGTGCTATCAATTTTAATGCATTGTGTTATCTTGTAAAAATAACGTGATTACAGCGCGCGACACTTAGTCGTCGGCCGTTTTTGCGAGTAATTACGCACACTTATTATTAACAAGTAAGGAAGTCACCTGTCTACTTTTCATGTACTTAATGCACGATTGTCATCAGCGGTAAAGGTGAAGGAGATTAAGTAGAGTAATATGTAACATTATGTGGTGTCTATGCCACAGTGGTGGTATAGTGGGGTAAATCAAGCAAACTAAAAGCAGAATACCTAAATTTAGATGTGACATTTGATACCTAGCCAAACACACACGACAAGTCATGTTGTTCATATCGACATTTGGATAAATGTGCAGCAGCAGAAACAGTACTGGTAAAACGAGACAAAAGGGTTTACAAATCGTATTGTCATGTAATTAATGACAATTCTTCTTTGATAAATGATTGATTAATAAAGTTGTTAATTACAATATAATAGGCTAAATAGGTCGAACTCGAACCGCTTTGCAATTACATTAGAATAATGTAAATGGGTACGAGTCTCTGGGTGGGTTAAATAATAAATGCCGGACTTTTGAGCAAAAACATTATAGGTAAAATGGATGTACATAGCACAGGTGGCAAGCTTGACTTTTAAAAAACTAATATTCTCTCTCTGATCACTGCACTAGTTATTTGTGGGTGAAATCGAAGTGGGTTAATGTTTTCAAATGAGAAAATGAAGCTTACACTTGTATATGGTTTTGAAATGTAGTTTGTTTGAATCCTTTTGACTATTATGATGACTTTGATCCATTGATTTTTAATCACGTCATAAAAGACAAACAGTAGCCCCATTACTGAAATTTACGCTTATCGCTGTGCTCAGTTTTTAACAGGATACATTCTGGCTATGCGTGAGTGAGTGAGTGGCAGTGATTCATCATCTTGATCGTTCATTATGAAATGCAAATTCGTCCTTCTTCTTCTTCTTTGAACTGCAGACAAAGTTATTATATATATTTTCAAGAAATTTTCAATTACCAAAGTTAGCATTGTGTCTGCAAACTGCAAAGGTTGTAGAAAAAAGGCACCACCTGCCTCGCCTAAATCTTTTACATGTCTGAGGTATACGTGCACACTGACTTGTCTGCTGTGATCATCTCTAAACATCATCCGTGAAATCGATGAATACATAACTTGATTATTATTCTGTACAGAGATCAATTATTGCTCTTTTTTGGCTGCCCATCATCAACTAAAAAATATTAATACGGGATCATCGTCATCTCTTTTTCTCTCGGCAAGTAGCAAAAAAAGCCGTCAGCAGTAGCAGAAGCTCATGAAAAAAAATTTTCCTCTTGGCAGCAGTGAAATCTATGCCAAGGGCATCTTCATAAATTTGTACCACATATATAATATGCACACTTTTTCCTCTTTTGTTTTTGCTAAATCCAATTTATTTCCACTTCTATTCGAAAGAGGATAATGAATGATAATCGTTTTTCGTCGCTGTTTTTGTCTTTACTTTTAGCACTCGTCATTTCATTTTACACGTAGAAAATGTGTGTCAATAAGGTTAAGGGTAGCAGTAGTGATATGATGATGATACCGACTACTCGAGCTTCACTTAACGTAATATCAATTGCCGTCTCTTAAAAGAAGAGTGTAAAGGTAGACAAAACTTAAGAGAGAAAACCAGTCAATAATAGTACTATTATGTAAACCAGTTATTATAGCTTGCTTAACTAATTTTCATATCGGTAGCACATTCAAGCCTGCACAGCAGCAGATAGAATGAACTCGAGCTCATGGCCCTTTACAGTTTAGAATTCAATATACTACTAATGCATACATGAAACATTTAGTGTCATTTGACGCAACACTGAAGCCATCTTTTTCAATTGATAGCATGTTATTTGAAAATAATTATCTAGACGAATGCGCTTCTTTTTTCTGCATATACCGTCGCAGAAAGAATGGTGCGACAAACCATTTATAAATTTGGTGTCTTTTAAACTTATATAATATACTGGACGACTATAGAATTACTCAATATGCTTGCCTACTTTATTAAACTTTAATCTCCCTTTTCTTTCCTTATATGAGCAAATAATAACTTTTAAAATGGAAATAATGTCTAAGTTTGCTAATGCAGTTTTGAATTTTCAAAGCATTTTGTCCTCACTTAAGTTATTGTTTTTTCGTCAATTTTGATAGCTGTCTTTGTACAACATTCTGTTCTTAAGTTGAGCGCTTTCCATTTTTACAAGTTCTTTAACATTTCCGGAAACTTTTTGGCATGTCTTGCGCAAACACAACAAGCATGTCCAGACTGTCCATAATGATGATACGGACATACTGGACCACCAGCAGAGCTGACCGTTCCTGTAACTCCTGTTGTATTCATATTAGAATTTCCTGTGTTTGTTGGAATCACTGTACTTGGTCTAGTATCCATTCCGTCGGTATATGCTCTTGGTGTTTGTGACCCAGACGTAGGATTACTTCCTCCTCCTAGTTGAGTCCCTCCAATAGCAGTACCAACAACTCCCCCATAAAATTTTTCCGTTTGCCTTTGCAATGAAGAGTGTGTGGGAGTTGAGACTCTTCTCACTATAGCTTTCTTGGAAGGTCTCTTTTTCGTGCTTGCCTGAAATACGGGAATCACGGAAGGCGTTGCTGTGAAATCTATTGATTTTGCACCTTCTACGTTCAGCTTTCGTACCAAGTAGCGGGCCAGCTCATCTTCCGTGAAGCTTTTCATACTCAAATTGACTTGCGAAGGATTTCCTGATGCCTCTACAGATAAAAAATCCTCCAAGTCACTATCGTCATCCCCTGTCCACCGTTTTATTTGATTTGCGACAAACTGCTTCACTGGATTTTTCGCCATGTTGATAAGCTTATCCCGTCTTCTTATCAAAGCCATGAATACACCGCTGCACGCACTGCTAGGCTGCATATCAACATAGTCACCTTTCAAGCACGACTCTTCTTCTTCGTATCCTTCCATTAGCCTACTCAAATTCACGATTTCGTAGGTCACATCTCTGTACTGCTTTGATTGCGACTGCATCACAATGTTGGCAAATATCTGACATTTTCTCGTTTCCTCCCGTCGGTGAGCTTCGTTCACACATTCTTTGACAACTTCGTCATTCTCACATGGCAAATTGGAGCAGGTGGTGTAGAGGACCAACTTTACATTGGGAATTGACAACGCACGGCGCAAGTATGTACCTTGTACGGGAGAGAATGCAGTTTTTGCGTTGCCATTTTCATCATCCAGCAAAATGTTATTGGCTGCACTTGATGCGACAAATTGTGAAAATTGTGTGAGAATTTGCTCGTCTCCTCCCTCTGAACAAATGTATGACACAGGATCTTTCAGTGCTGAACCCGATGAGGGTTGGGTTCACAAGAATGGCTCCACATCCTTTAATCCGGGCATCTTTTGGACCAACATTTATAAAATCTTCAGAGTACAAACGGATGTTTTGAATGCCTAAAGTTTTCCGTAGATATTTGTGGATCTCCTCATATTTTCCGTGAGGTACCCCAAAAACAATTACTGTGAGTGGTGGACGATAAACAAACTTTGATTTTAAAGCTTTCTCCAAATTGCTTCCTGCTGTAGCCATATTCATGGACTTTGACAAATAGCGAGGAACAGCTTCTGAAAGGAGAACAGCCAAGTGAGCAGCAATTCTACCGGTACCACAGTGTGTGACCACAACACATTCTGATTTGTTCCTTCCGGGCACATCGAGAATGCCTTGAAACCACATTTCCTCACCCAGGCCACTACTGCTTGATACTACTAAAGGGGGTGATGAAGAAAATGATTTTGGAGTGGAGATTGGGGAGTTATTTTCTGAAAACGGAGTCGGTGGTGTCGCATTATTCGAATATAATTTTGGCTTTTTGACCACACCACCGATCGGGAATGGATTCAAATGTTCCATACCCACGCCACAATGATTTATAGCCTCTTTGAAAAATAGAGCTTTAACAAGCACATAAACCGGGAGACACGCAGACTTATCTTGAACGACAATGCTACCATCGCGAAAAATCGACAGGCTTGTTATCGTGGATGTTTTGTCTGGAGTGCATGCGAATCAGATCAGGATGGATTCGACTGATACTAAAAAGATTTTCTTGGATTAGGGTGTCATCCTCAAAGCAAGTTTCTTTTAAGCCTTGACCCACCAAAGCACCCACAACTTTTGGTAGCCCAGCCTTTTTCAGGTTGATCCAAAAGTAGAGTGGATTCTTGTCAATGTTTTGCTTCTTGCGGAGATTCGCAGGAAGCAAGTTTTCAATCGTAGCTGCCTCATGTTTTATCCGTAGTTTTGCAATATGCGCTTTCAGCTTTGTTTTTGTGTTTAGCAGAGCCTTTTGCAATTTTGCAAATGTCTCCGGTAGAGGTGCGTCCTCTTCAGACACTCGGAAATCTCTTTCCATTAAATCATAAAGGATTACGAGTAGCTCCTCTTGAGCAACGTTTTGTAAATAGGTGTACTTCATGTAAAAGTTGCTCTTTTCCAATGCTTCGCGGAGAAAGCTGGAGTATTTGAGAATGGCCACGGTCAGCTCATATGTAAGGATCCTTTCTTCATCGCTCCAGAAAACAGGACGTCTGTCATTTTTTGGGGATGGATTTGGGCTTCTTATGGAGCGGATGATTTGACTTGCTTTGAGGAAATTTCCGGAAGTAAACCTGTATCAACATTTGATCAAACTCAATATTGACCTGACTTGATGCAAGTATAAGGCAGATTGATTGACCCAGTAATTTTCTTTTACCGAGATTTAACTGGCGGTTCCATCATAAAGTCTACGATGTCACTATCTGAGCCGGACGATGGTGGCGTCTCTACATCTCTGGTGGCATTTCGATTACCTCTCAGAGTCTTTCCGGATCCTCCTGCCTTTACATATTTTGCCACACCACTACTGACTACAGATGTGCCAGATTTATTATCATATTTCAGCAGTGATGGTACTGTCACCGTCGTTCTTGAGGAGGATGATAATGATCGTAGTGGAACCATTGCTGTGACTATCCTCCTGCCTTTACATCTTTTGCCACACCACCACTGACTACAGATGTGCCAGATTTATTACCATATTTCAGCAGTGATGGTACTGTCACCGTCGTTCTTGAGGAGGATGATAATGATCGTAGTGGAACCATTGCTGTGCCAATAAAACTAGTGGTTTGTCAACTTTCCCTCGTTTAACCCAGTGGTACAAGCCAAAATGGCGTCATTAAAGGCATCTAAAAACTTTTTACATTTGCCATTCTACTCTAGCTACTCTCAAGCCTAAGCAATTTTGGAGATTCTCGAAAAAATATTATCACATATGTAGGTATGATAATATGACATTTTTTAAACAAGCCAATTAAAAAAGATTGGGAATTTAACATAATTTTAACACGGCAAACTTTGTTACAAAAAAACATGCATTATTTTTTTCGCTACTTTTCATTCACTATTATTTAATCTGTGTTGCAAGGCTTTTTTCCTATGGAAATTTGATTACGGTCTTCCTATGAAGTTCATTAAAGGAAAATTTATGAGCCCAGTCAGAGTCAACCCGTTCGTTCGTTCAGCCTCTGGGATGACCTGCCTGGCTGTTGATGATGATGATGAGTAAGTATGTATGCATGCTCATGCTACTCAAACCTATCGTAATAATAATAATACCTAATAAATAATTGCACACACATGGTAAAAATAATAATAACAAACAGAAACAACAATAGCAATAATAATTGCAACTGGTTCTATCTGTCTTTTTTGTAATGTTCATGCAATATACAACACTCTTTTTTTCTTAATGAAAAAGTCTAACTGTACATATAAGTCAAAGTCAAATACCTTTTGTGTGTAAATTTCTTATAATATCTGCGTGCTATGTGGTTTTTGTCTTTGGCTAAAATACCTTTTTGTTTTCTTTCATTTTTTTATTCATTTTCTCTAAAAAATTATTATTATTCTTGCTAGCAATTAGACATGAGAAGCTGTGAATGGAGGCGTTGTCGACTTGGCGTCTTATTGCAAATATCCTCTCTTCTTCGTGTTAAAAAAACAGTAGTAGTACAACATACTGGCGTACGTTTTTTCAAGTATTTATTTACTTTTTTCTACTCCGATGGCCAACATAACACATTTTTATTACTGGGTTCTTCATCAATATCACACGTCAAAGTAGAGTACCCTCCTCATCGTTTCCTCCTTCAAATTCAACATGACTTTTTTGCAAAATAACTATTATCATCGTAATAATATACACACGTATAGTGTGTATGCATTGTTGTTTGTATACCTTCTTGGGCAACAATGTATATATTTTCTCTTGTAATGTTGCTTGCTTCCTTGCGCTGCTGCTGCTACATGTATAATGTCTTCTTGTCTGTCAATTTTTTAATTTCTACTTAAAACGCTCTTTAATAAATCGCCTACTACGACAGCAGTAGAAACAAGACGCAAGGAAAAGGACATAAAAATGGTGATATTTATCTGCATTAAATTATAGACTATTTTTTACAAAGTCAAAGTACCAACCGTCAAATGTTATGGGTTCTACCACGCCTCCAGAAGAAGAAGTAGCATCAGATAGTGTGCAGTACAACAACAGAGGCAGAAAGTTGTAAAAAAATGATATGATTGTCTACCTGTGATTCTTCTTTGATTCTCTCCCTCTCTCGCTTTGTTTCACTTCTTCAGGCATATTTTTTATTATTGGTCTTTTTATTCCTCTTTGCTCTTAATACCAACCGTATTTTGTGTATTTGAAAATGAGACATGTACAATTTAGGTAAGTTCACATAGTTAAGGGGTTGATTTATGAGGAACATTAAAAAGTAAATAGCGTCATCACTCATATCGATTTTTTTAATGTTTTGTGCATTTTGCTATTGCTGTCTTGTCTTGTCTCATTTTAGATTTAATTTTTTCATCGCTGTTTTCTTCAATGCGAAACAATATTATGTAGAATTACCTATTATTTCTGTTTACAATAATTATCATTGGGCTGACTGTATTTTGTTTTGTTCAGTCAACAATCCACTTATGCGAGAATTTATGAGTAATTGATAAAGAGTTTTACGCGTGCGTGGGTGGATTGACTGACTTGTCTTGTCACTTCCGAGAAAATCAGGTTGTACTACTGCTAATGCTAATGAAAAGTACAAAATGTATTGGAAAATTTAGAGGAAAAATGTAAAGAATTTTTGATGAGGAGCCTACACTGTCATTATGAACAATTGAGATACCTACTCAGATAGTTTTGTGCTTTTCATTGTAGCTGTTGTTTGTGAAAAAATTAAAATTGGAGTAAAAGTTTCTATACCTGATTGATAAGGTACATTACATTTGAAAGCGTGTATGTACCTATCAACAGCTTGACACATTACGTTTCAACAGGATAATTACATTGATGTATTTAGAGCATCAAAATACAGATATTTTATTAAGAAGACGCCCCCCAAATCATATCATCCTTTTGTCTCTTTTGCAATTTTGCTTGAAGGCATGAAAAACACTTAAGGATGTTGTTGTTAGTTGAATGATTTATCAATCATATTGAAACAAAACAATGAAATACGTAGGTCAAAAGTTACTACAATAATAAGTACAAGAAAGTGCTAAATTCTTTGTTTTTCTCTTATGGCTTTGCGTTTTAAATATTTGTATGTTGCGTATTTGCTCCGCTGTCTACGAACAATGTAAATCCGTTTGCTTATCGAATACCAAGAATGCTACGATGGGGTAAGAAACATTTAGACAACAAAAGAGAAAAACATATATAATGGGTTTAGTAATCTTGTTGTGAATTCGTAGAAAGTAGTCATCGGTCAGTTAATGCAATTAACATGCTAGTTTGATGAATAGTTAGCCCGTCAAACTATGATGACTGCGCTGCCCAGTACGCATCCTTTCTTGCCTTTAAAAAGAAGTGAATCGTTTAGGTATTCCTGTTGAAAATGGAAAAAGGGGTTAAAGGGACAGTACATTTTTGAAAAATAAATGTATCATGTTCAATGCATTTTAAAAACAATAGTAAGCACTTCTGCATGAACCATTCAGCGAGCTAATAATATGCTGATGATTTTTATTGAAAAT
Source organism: Lepidocyrtoides sp. E14 (assembly GCA_027743805.1). Classification (NCBI taxonomy): domain Eukaryota; kingdom Metazoa; phylum Arthropoda; class Collembola; order Entomobryomorpha; family Entomobryidae; genus Lepidocyrtoides; species Lepidocyrtoides sp. E14. The sequence continues at coordinate 22,294 of JAHZMZ010001542.1, read as the reverse complement.
AATGATAAATTTGACGGTTCTAGGAAAGGTCTCGTTGAACTTGAAAAATATGGGTTTTATAAAGTTTGAAGATTACTGTTGGAATTTTTTAGTTGAAGCTTTGGTAGCTTCATTTCATTTCATTTAGAGAATGAAGTCATTAATGTAATGCTCATTTATTCTTCTCTCTTGCTGAACACCAGTCACACCATCTAATCTACACAGCATCCTGTGAATCATGCATTATCTAGTATGCACTAGTCAACACACTGGCGTTGAAATACAGACAAAAACTAAATTGACCAATTTATTGTGAAAATTTGACAAACTGTGAAACAAAATAAAAACAGTGATATTTTTAACGGTCCTAGCACTGTGCATAGAATATCCGTGTCATGCTCAGAACTAATTTGGGAATCCCGCGAACTGTTTTTTGCAAAAAAATATTATAATCACGTTGTTATTCTAAACAAATTAAATCACTGTTTTTGGACAACAAACATTATCACATAACTTTTGGGCACCTGTTGTGCATTTATAAAACGCTAAAAACTTTAAATACCAGTGGATGCAGCTCACGATGTAATGTCAGCAAATTATTTCAAGCAGCACATGAATTATATGTACATTGTACATACCTGGTTATAAAAATGCAATTATATTCTACAATGCAGTAGATATATTATGTAGTCCTAAAATTGGTTTAATTTGTACATATAAAGAGCACTCATACGACAACCACGTCCAAGCTTAAAACAAGTAACAATTTGTACTACAAATATATCTGGTTACTCGATCAGATCGGATCACAGCAAACATAATGATAATAAAAAATAAAAATAAATGATTGATGGGGAAATCCCAAAACAACTTACTCTTCTTGTTCTTATCACATATTTTTCGCTGCACTGAAGAAATTTTTTTTATTGAAATTCAATTCGTTGCTATTAATATTACGATTTTGTCCTATCACGTTCATGCATGTATCATTATCACATCATTCTTCGTATCGTGAACATGACCTTTGATTTAATTATCGCGATAAGACATGATCAACCTAAGAAATAAATACAAAATATATACTATAACCAGTAAGTTCAAGCAGTGGAGCAGTAAAATATCCGTAAAAGACATGATCCTTTGCATATGCAAATCTCTTTACATTTTTATCTCACTCTACGAAGCATTCATTCTGTCAACCAGGTTCATCTTGAAAAAAGCTCAAATATTTTTTTTCTCTCATTTTTGCAATCTGATTTTGACTATCTGACCTCATCACACAAATTTTCATCTGTCAGTTTTCTTCTAGCAGTGGAGCAGACAAGACATTTTATCACTACCAGAAAAATCTCTGTTTGGTTTAATCTGCAATCATTTTCATCAGTTGTGCCATTTTTACCCAATCACGCATACGCACCTGCACGACAGCCAGCCACCATGCAATCGTGCTCCCTGCTGCTGTTGTTACCTGTCTACTGCACAGTGTTTTCTCTGGTTTTTTAAAAAGTGTGAATTGCCTTAACATTTATATTTTTTCTTTAACTTTCATCATCATCATCATCTTCATCAACCCAATTGAAACACACTGGTTTTCGTTGTTACTGCTGCTGATTATTTGAATTTGAACGTAATAATAGCCAAGTAGCCATAATTGCGGTGTAAGTAGTGTGGTAACAGTAACATAGACAGAAAGATGTATATACCCAGATAATATACAGAGACAATTATTATCATACAACAACAACTTGTCTTTTTTTTCTCTCGCCTGGCAAACCAAGAGAAAGAAAGATAGCAAAAAAATATATAGTATCAATTCTTCTTATTGCTGTTGTTCTTTTTACCATGTAATTATTATGCAAGTAGTATGGTATTAAGTAAGTAGTGTGTTTGTGATTGTGAGTGTTATGACTCTGATGATGATAACATATTACAGCAGAAGAGGAAAAAAAGAGGAGCTATTTACTTCTACTGAAAAAAAATACCTAAACTTTTTTAACAGAGTTCCACTCGCTGCCAATAATAATAATAATAGTAATGCTGTTATTCTGCTTCTTCTTTGAAATGAAATAACTATGTAAATTGTGTACTGCATTTTCTTTGGTAGGCCTGTCTGTCTGTTGAAGGGGTTGATTTTTTTAATACTTTTCCCATCATCGGACATACCTATGCAAGTGTATATGGTATGTTGGCTGCAGAAATCAATGTAGAGCATACAGAAAAGTTAGTAATAATGAGAATGATGATGATGATGATGAGGCAGGTGCACAAGAAGAAAAGGGAGCCATGCCAGAACATGCCAAAACAAAGGCAGACAAGAAGCCTGTTTAAATTCACTTTGTGGTGACTGTGTCTGTGAGTAATTTTTATGTGCACTTCTTGTGTAAAAATTGTTACCTTTACTGATTCCTCTTCTCTGTCAGTCAGTTGACCATAACAATATTATGATGTGGAATACTAAACACACGTAGGGAAACATATAGTCAGTCAGTCAAGTGAAGAGCAAAAAGGTTAATATTATACAATAAGAAGGGGTATTATTGGTACTTGTACAAGTAAGAAGGATGAGATAATAATTACGACGATTGTTAAAAAAGCTTCATTACATTATTATACCTAGCTCTATTAAAACACACTTGCTTGCATGTACTACACATTACACTACTGGCGGACTGGGAGTCACACTGGTCGCAGTCGTAAAAAAATAGCAGTAGCTAGAGTAGCAGTATGAAGTAGAGTTTTTCGTTCGGAGTAGAAGTGGCCAAGACATTTTTTTCTTTTCTTTTTTCTACTTACTTTATTGCATTGCATTATTAGAGCTTGCAATGTGAGATGAAGGGAAAAAAAGGATGGACAGACAAGAACAGCAGCAGCAGAGCCGCAGCAAAAGAAGGAGACACACATGTAATAATAATATATGCATGCGTTTTGTTATGTGTGTGTACTGATAATAGAAGAGGAGGCATATAATATGCATTTTTATGCAAGTAAAAAGGATATAATAGTTTTTTATAACTGGTGATGATGCCTGATAACTCCTGAGCCTGATTTTATGCATAGATGAAGCATGTGTGCACGCTATCCTTTTTTTTAAAAAAATTAAACCAGTAAAGTTAGTGTAACGATTGTTGATGGAAAAGGGTAGTATTAAGTTAAGTGAGTCAAAAGTAGATTGAGCTTTTTTTAGTTGGGATTTTGCATTTGCATATCGAGCATTTATTGTTGTGATGATGATTGCTGAGCTTTGTGTGTGCGTCAAAAACGCTGCGTTGCTGCTGCATGGTTAGAAGCACATTATTGCTGGTGGTGTCCGGTTGATGTGGTGGTTTTACTGATTAGAGTGCTATTGTAGGCAGCAGGCGTCTTTTGCTGTGATATGCGTGTGTTCGCTTTTATATGTGTGAGCACTGTTTTGACATTTTGTCGGTTGTTGGGTGGAAAAGACAAGTGTTTTGTTGGGAAAAAAGAGGGAGATAACCGAATTACAATTGAGATAAGAAAAGAAGAAGTGAAGGAAAAAAAGAACAAGTCGGGAGAGTAAGGTTGGACGGTTTTGTGCGTTTATCCCTTCGGGGGATTTTTTTTTTACCGAGAATTGTTTCAATGACGGTTTTGGAGAAGAGTAACGATAAAAGTTGTATGTTGTGTGATTTAATGAAGAAAATTGACTGTGAGTTTTTTGGAATTAAAATCAGAGTTTACCTTTGGGATCTAGTGTCAGTGTAAATAATATAAATGTGCAGAACGTAAGAGATGGTTATCAATAAAGATTTTGCACATGATAACGTCCATGCAAGTTTGAATATTTTATGGGGAAACTCTCAATTACTTTTTAATTAATATAGAAAATGTCAATGATAGAAGGAATATACAAGTAAGCATTGTCAATAGCTGTTACCCAGTTAATGAAATTCTAGTACTGCGAAGCTGATCAGCAGAAGAGATTGATAATGTTTATAAAAGAAAATATCTCCAATGAATAAGGATATAAAAAGTAATCTCCAATGAACATTTAAGCGTATGCTTTGGATTGATCAAATGAGTAAGTTTAACGCTTTCACCTATTTCAAGTCAAAGTATCTAATGAATTCAATTAAGTAGATATCAACCTGTCACCCCCCAGCTACGAGTAGATTAATCTCACTGTGACTCGTGTCAACTAAGGCCATGATTATGTTCTTGAAAAGCTCACTATAATATACACATTTATGCTATTATCTGGTGTGGATCCTGAATCCGTACATCAGCTATTACCAAGTATTCTCTATAGCTTTTAGTTCTTTGTTGTATGTAATTACATAGGAATCTCTCTGAATTTACGTTTTTTCGAAAAATTAGATGCCTACCTATGCAAATTAATGTTAGCTTCTTGACTCAAGATTTGTATTACTCTGTAATACATTAAATAAGTAACAAGATAGCTTACGTTTGATTATCTAAAGCAACTCCAGTTTGGGTTTTGCCGATTTTAATCAGTTTTGCTCATTTATCATTCATAATAACTACATTCATTGTATGGGTTCCTCGCTAGACATGTTGCAAACGTAGAAAAAGTCTTTTCGTTTTAGTGAAAATTCTTTTGATACATGTTTCATTGTTTGCCCGTAATAAATCTTAACCCGTTGTTGCAGATAATACAGTGTGCTCGACATCACCAAGAACAATTTTGGCTTAACTTTTAAAAAACTACCCAATGGATCTTATCTTTACAATTATGAAAGAAAGAGAAAGAAAAGCTATTGACAAGTGCCAAAAACTTTATGCAAAATAATATTCGTATTTTATTCGCTCACAACATTATAAAAACTTTTTTTGCTCATTTTACGACTTTGTACTCGAAAATTTTATTGCCCTTTTTGTTTGCTTAACGCATAACACAACAATTCACCTGATAGTTTTATAGCTTGATTGACAACAAGAACAATGTCTTGTTACTCTTGTTTGCCCAGTAAAGCTCAACTTTTATGCTCTTATTTCTGTAAATTATTTTAGAACATCTTCTTTCTCATCATCGTCGTATGGTCATATGTATTAAAATTTTCCTTCGATTTTTTCAACAATCACCTCAACGAAAAGTGTATTGACCACTGTTTTCGTCCTAACTTTATGCAACTCTGTTTTATTTTTCCTTTCAGTTGTAACAATTATTGGCAAGACAGATCACAATAAAAAGTTAATGTCTCTTATCACTCCTGTTTGATATCTCCAGACAATATCAGAAAATATATTGAATTGCTCTCATTATCAGAAAAAAATGTACAAATACATTCAATAAAACAATAAAAAATTGCCTCTCTCAACAATACCATTAACAAGCACGTATAACAACTTGAGCATTGAACGAACATAACCTTTGATAATATTTTTTTTCTTCTTTACTTCCCAATAATCTACTTTTATAAAGTTGTAAAAAATTTAACGACAAAGACTGCTTGTCTTCTTTATCTTTTTCATTTTTTCCTTTGCATTTGATGCTCATTAACAATTAAAAACAACTTGTTGATCAAACATATCAAATGTTTTATTATCTTCACTTGCCAATCATTATCGTATCGTAAGCATGATCAATACTACACGTCAATACTACAACAAAAGTGTTCAAGTCGACTCTGCCTGTTAAGAAAAAAAGATGGATAACCAACTTAATAGGCATAAATACCATATGAGAGAAAAAGTGGAAAGAATCCGCCAAAATAATAACCATAATATAATGATGGCAATAATGAGTAGTAATTGAATTGAATGAGAATTTTGTTATTGTTTTCTTTTCTCCTTCTTTTTCTCTCCCTGTCTGCCTACACAAAAAAGGGAAAATGCAATGGTTAACATTAACAAACAAAGGTTTGATGAGAACAGCAAATATGGTAATAAAAAGGCATGTCATTTTTTTTCAGCAGCAGCATCAGTTTTATCATCATCACTGTATCAGTATCAGTTAAGGGAACAAACCGGTAATTGGCATAAATGAAGTAATTTGATATGACTAATGAAAGAAGAGGAGAAGAGCGAAAAATGAAAAGAGTATGCCTAAATATCATTTTACATTATTTAAAAAGTTAACAACAATGCCAAACAATTACCACCACCACCGCCACCACTGTCCTCCTGTTCGTCTGCCATGTTTGTGCGGTATGTATAGGAGCAAAATGCGAAAAAGATAAGATTGAAATCTGAAAAATGTTCCTGTATTGTTATTTTATGCCTTATTATTATTATTTTATTAAATATGCTGGCTTTGACTTGTACGTGCGCATGCATGCATGGTTAATATTGTACACATTTCAAGAATCAAGATTGTAGATTGCATGTGTGGAAAACATGAACAAAAGGCGCATGTTGTTGTCTTTCTTTAATTGCATTATACTGCCTTATCATCACTAGTAGACTTTGGCTTATCTTTGAATAAAATATGTATAAAAATGTATGATGATAATAATGTTCCTTTTTAAAAAATGAGCTTGTCCACATCATATTTCGGATAGATAATATGCAAATGTACAACAAACTAGAAGGGTGTTAGTATTGAGGTAATTATGCTGCATTATTAGTAGCCATCTCGTTCTTCTTCAGTTTTCCCATGTTGCTGCTGGTAAAAAGTGTGTTGTGAAGGGTGAATAATGATGAGTTTGATGATTTTGTTGGTAATGGTGGTTGTAGTTGTAATGGAATGGTAGTGTGCATCCGATTTGGATAAGCGCAGTGAACAAATCGTCCTTTTTCCTGCTTATCATAATTGGCTAGTTGAATTCAGGAGAGCGTGATGTCGCTGTCGAAGTAGTTTTATAGTGTGTATTTACCAATGAATACACGCATTTAGGTAACTAAAACTTTAATATAATGTATCAGTTAAGTGAAGAATAAAGCAGGATGATGTTTGTGGTGTTGTCACTGTCTCTCTGATGATGATGATGATGAATGAAAAATATAAGGGATACAGTTTTTTCAATTGTCGGTCGGTACTGTTTAATGATTTGTTTGTTTACCCTGTGTGATTCTGATAACTTCTCTTTTAGTTTTTCCACACCAAGAAGCAGATCAGAACAAGACAAAAGAGAAGTGGTACGAAATGACAGAAAATACTTGTCTTGTAAAACAAGAGAGTGGACAGATAAAAGGAAAATATGAAGTCAAATTCATCCACCTGTTTCAACTTGTAACTATAACTTGTTAGGAAAATTGATACAGTAAAGTTTGCATGATGAAGGTGGTAGTGGTAAAATGGTACTTCACAGGGAATAATATTTTTTTTTTATCATGGTGGTGGTTGTGATGTTGGGATTGATTCGATACGGATTGTGACGATGCTAGTAATCGTGGAAGTGTTGGTAAAAAAATATGATTTTCTATATTTCCTGTCCATGTAGGTATGTTTTTTTAATAGTTTAATAATAACAGTATTTACTTAAGGATTTAAAAAATTACAATGGAGGAGAAAACCGCAAGACGTCCCTTCCTTCTTTAAAAGCGGAACAAGGTTGTGGTCTGGTCAAGTTTTCATTGTGGCATGAACGGATAATTTTTCCTTCTAACAAAGACTCATTCTTAAACTCTTGTTGTAGTTGTAGCTTTACGCTAGCTTGCTATTAGGATTCAATGTTGAAGTTGAAATACTATTTATTTACCTATTAGAAGCTATCATGCAAAGAGAGACAAGTGTGAAAGTTGCGTCGAGTCAGAAAATATTCTTACTAGCAATTAGCGTGTTAGTTAAAGTGGTAACAATAACTGCAAGCTTTCGTTTAAAGTCAATATTATGATTTGCGAACGCAAGAATTTCAAAATGATGTTCTCGGGTTGATAGTGCAATGCAAGTTTATCAAGACATGTCAGATAGAATTAGTATCCGAAATCGTAAGACAATTTGTCATTTAGAATTTCGAATGACTCATTCCAGGTGTTCAGTTTCTTTATACATATACCACGCTCCTTTTCAACTATGTTAGTTCATAGCTACCCCCTTCCCTTACCTCACTTTTCTCCGCTTTGACGTTATATGGCAGTCCCCAAATCTTTTTATCTTCATGTTTATGCATAGTGACATTTACAGCAATATCGGCGTCCTTGTTACTCAAAAAAGTGAACTCGAAAATGAGGCTCAAAAATCAAACTTTCCAGAGAGTCTAAAAAAGACAGAAAGCGGTAAAACATATTTCAAAAGAAATTGATGTCTCTGCTTGTAGCAGTCGGCATTAGTTGATTGCATCATTTTTAAATTCAATCATTGCATTTTGCACTTGCACCGAGCTTACACACAAACACCAACAGTAATACTTATTCCTGTATGCAATATTAAAAAAGCCAGCTAATTGCAATAAAATAAAACTTTTATGCATGTATATTCATTTTTATATATGCAATTCGATAAATCGTTCCGATAAGTTTGTAATTTTTATCTTAAGCTTAGCTTGTGACTTTGATAAGACATTTTTTTGTTCCATTATTATTGCTTGCCTGCTAATTCCATTTCAACGTTGTAAAGTACTACCATTGCATTACTACCTTCTTTCTTATCAGCTAGCCCAAGTATTACTCATCAACTGAATCGGTACCAGTTTATCGCATTTTTCTTGTTTAAACTTGTACCAGCTTAAAAAAGGATTTTTCAAGTTTACAACATTTATTATCTGTGGCATATATATAGGTATTCCACTGAAACAACACGCTAATTAGCTAATTAGACGAGGAATGTCATATATGCATTATAGTAGAAAAAAATACAGCAGCTTTTATAAAGGAGAAATTTTGCTGTATACCTAATTACTAATTACTCTTCATGATCAGCATCATCATCCTCCTCTTCCACCCATGTTCCCCGCCTTGTACAAAATGCATTGTAAACGACAATTGAATATGATTTCCATATAATTATTATATATTCTCATCATTATTAAAATTAAACTGTATATTGTCGTCCATTCAGTAATAATTATGCTTGAATGAATAGGAAATCAGTGAATCTAAATGAAAAATCTGCAGTAATTAAAAAATTTTCACCTTGATTTTACTGCTAATGTTTATTTAATGGAGAATGCTTAGTACAGCGTAAACTCTAACCTTTTTCGTTTTTTCTTTAAAAACCAAGTTTAAAGTTTATAAAGCGAACACTAGAAGCTCGCAACAAATTCACGACAACTGACAACATCATTAAATGATGAACTTGTACTACGACGATTTCAAAACTAGGTAGGTATGCACATATCATCACTACATCTCTATTATGCTTTGTATTTAATAATATTGTAGTTTACTACTACTACTCATACTGCCATAATAATAAAAGAAAAGTACTAGAAAATGTTTTCTTGTATCCGCTTGTTCTCAAGTAATTTGTTTACTTTACCCCTTGTAATATAAGTCGTTAACACTGAAATATTTCTATTTGCCTTTTTCTTACAATCATAAATTTATAGAGACACAAGCATAAAAAATATAAACTGAACTTAAAACTAAAGTAAATATGTATCCACAACCAATTTAATATGCATTTTACATATTAATACACGCAAACAATAATATCGTATATCAAATAATATCTCATCCATCATCATGACTTGTATACATACTCAACGTCACACACTGCACATTGCTCACCTGTAATTATATGTATTTATAATTACTCATAAAAAACCCTCATCTTTTTGTTCTTACATCAATTAAATATTATTACCCCGATTTTTTTTCCTCTGCACTTTTCCACTCTTCTCTCCGTGTAGGGATGCAGCTAAGCTGTGAATAAAATAAATAGGCATTACTAATACACTTTTTAAAGAGATAAGAAGACAAATACACAATGTTTTGAAAAAATACGGTTTTTTTTGCTTTTGATTGTGACTGACTACGACTAACTGGGTGATACGTACCGTCTTTGAAGAATTAAAATATACAGGGTGCAAATTGTAATCATTACTATTATTATTATTTTTATAGCGATTGTATTATTATTATAATTGACTTAAAAAGAGAAAAATGTTAAATACAAAGTTGTAGTAGTAGTTGCTGTTGTTGTGAGTGCATATTATTGTTCATAGTCAGTCATAATTATAATAATAATTATAATAATAATAATAATAGGTACATTTTACTTATTTTTATTAATGAAAAGAGAAAAAAATGTATCTAATGATATGACATGAATGGATCATCATATTGATAATATGGCAGACTTGTGTAGGTAGCAGGTTTTCTGGTGCATATTTACCCATAATGGGGAAAAGCTAATAAGCTACGGCTTACTGCAGCAGCTTGATACCCTGTTTAGTCCTCTGTATGTGTGCATTATAATTATCCTGTATTTAATCATAAACAGGCTGGTTTTATTATTGTTAATTTTTAATAAGGTAATTAGTTGAGCCAGGACATACTCCACACGTTTTAAAAACCGATCATCTCAAGTGATAAAAACACAAGTTTACTCACCACCATACCACCACCACCTCCACCGTTCACTCTGCAAAAGTCTGACTGACCCATCAAATAACTATTCATGTAGTAGGGATTTATATCAGCAGAAGCAGCAGCAACAAGCATAGCGAAAAATTTTCTCCGTTTGCTCACCTTCCTTCTTCCTCGCATTTTTTATTGCATTATTGCGATATGATATAAAATGTAAAACACTTATACCTACATATGTATGCAACAAGTGTTAATAATATGAAAAATTGCAACAATGGTGCACTGGTAAGTTTAAAAAACTATGTACACATGCTGATGTTGTTTTAACTTATTATTTGCGCACGTATGATAGAAAGGCACACGATATAATTGGCCATTTTTTATAGCCATCGTCATCCTCATCGTCATTCGTTTACATAGTTTTTTTTCTCTCCTTCCACCTCAAGCACAAACGTAGTCAAGCTAATGGTGTTCCTCACTGTATGCCCTTTGTTTGCATTCTTATTTTTAGTGCCTTTTTTGTGCATTTTTTCACGAGAAACGACGATAGATATCTGCAGAGTGATTACTCATTATTAATAATATTAATAAAAGTAATGAAGAGCTACTTAATAATAAAGGAAAAGCAACCTTCCTGTATTGCCTCCTCCGACGTTGGTTGTCTTCTTTTGCTCTTGGCTTCTAAATAAACACTACTACACGTATTTTTAGCCATATTTCCATCATCATTATCATCAGTAGTAGCAATAGAACTTTGACTTTTCCTCATGATTCCAATTACCTCCTTCACCTTCTACCTCACTTTGCAGACATCATCCTTGGCATCAACATCATCATCAATTGACGCTGTTCTGTGCGTGCGTGTGTGCACAGATAGAGGATGATGTTGAGGTTGATCGTTTTCTGTAGCTTTTTCCTCGTTACTACAAAAAAGGAGGAGAAATCCTATTAAGATTACATTATTTTTCACAGATTCATTAGTGCATAGAACAAAATTACGACTTTTGTAATAAAAATCATATTTTCTTATTAAGTATATATACAGATATATCTGTCTCTCTGTTGTCTGCCTGTGAAGTTATAGTTAGGCAGGTAAAGTCTGCCTGCTTCTGGTACTATAAAAAATTTTTGTTAGATATTGCTTATATCACAAAGAGCCACCGACGCCACGGGTTATAATAGCCACTAATGGTTGAAAAAAATAGTGAAATGGATACTTATGCCTACATTGTGTGATAGCGCTGTCGCTGGTGGTGGTGGTGGCTGTGTTGTATGATGATGATGAAGCAGTAAATACAGGAACGATTATTATTACGATGATGATGGTGGCCATCATCATCATTGTTGTGCTTGTAGTTTAAATCGAAACCATATTTAACATGAAGTATCCTCTTTCTGTTTGATTGTTACCGTTTTTCTGTTAATGAGCGGCGATTTTTTTTTCACGTGTACGTATTTACATGATTTCATTTAAAGCTAGTATCATGCGGATTGGATGAACATAGGAAATAGGCAAGGCAAAGAGAAAGAAAGGAAACAAAATGTACTGACATAAAGAGCAGTAGTAGGCTAGATGATGATTATGAAGGCTACCGACCAGTAAAGTTTCGTTGCTTTTGTTGCTGTTATTATTATTATTATGATTGTTGCAGGGTGAATGAAGGTGGAGGAGGAATGTGTGGCAAATTGATTTTTTTATTGTTGATGATGATGCGGTGTTAGTTTGTGCAATGTGTGGCATGGTATGTATGGTGGTGGTCTTGTTGTAAGAGGTGTGCGAGACTGTGTAATTTTTACGAAAGGGAGATACCACTAATGATGATTTCTTGTATGAGGAATTATAGTTTAGTGAGCAATGTAAAGTAGTGTTTAGTAAGTGGCTAGTAATTTTTCTCTTTGCTCGATGAAACAGAGAGAAACAAACACGCAATAAATAAAAAAAAGTTTTTGTAGGAGACGCAAAAAGAAAACGGCTTTTCCTTTGAAATGTGATACGATGAAACACTATCACATCACATCCCCATGTGCAGCGTTTGTTTGTGTAAAAGAAATCACACTTGTTGTGAAGTGGTGCTGGTGGAGGGTGGATGTTGCAGAAAAAAAATAAATAATTCGTTTTGTTTATTTTGAAAAGGACGCAAGGTGCAAGGAGGAATGTTGTGTGAGTGAGGAAGGTGTGCTGGCACTTGGCAGTTTGTAGTAGTAGCCACTACTGAATGGTGTGACGTTTTTGAAAAGAAAATTGTTTGAAAAGAGAAGAGGGTTCAATTCAGTAGGAAACTTGAGGTGACCTAGTGCACTTGACTTTGTGATTCAGTGGTGATGAATCAGTAATAAAAATGGGCATTATTGTTAAGTATTGCCGTATTTCAGTGTTTCTAACTAAAAGGAATTTCCTTTTGAGGAAAAACAATTATTTTATCGTTTTTATTATCACCAGTTTTCTTGGTTAAAATGTTAACTTGTTTACTTTTCTCTGGGGTTTCTTTTGTGTACGAGCCGCTTTCTGTGTGAGGCTTGTTTTCACTTGAGTTAAAGAAATAAAAGAAAAAAATTCTTGTTTTTTTAATTACTTTCATTAACATTTTTTTACGTGCTGCACGTTTTGTTTATAGTGATACACATTTTAAATAAGCAAATCGAAAGAAATGGAGGTGGAGGAGGATAGTAGTACTGTCAAGAAGAAGAATAATGACAAAGAAAAAGAAACGCCGACGGGGAGAATGGATGCGGTTTTTGTGGATGTTGAGGTGGAAGTGGAAGTTGAGCCAATGTCTAAGGAGCTCAAGGCTCTTGAGATATTAGATAGGTCATTTAAGCAAAATAACTTTTAGTATCGGAGAGATTTAATTAATTTTTAATTTGTGTAATTTGCTGTTAATGGGAGAATTGATGCGATACATTTTAAGTAGTCAACCAGCAACGAATTGCTTTCAAGTGGTGATATCATAAGTAATTTACTTTATCATGAATACTAATGGATTTTTAACTTGTTTTTCTTTATAGATTAGTGGACATGCGGCGATCCGCCATTGGGGCAGATTATCCTCTGCCCCAGCTATCTCCCGCTGGTGGCGGTGATAGTTCCCACAGCTCAATGACATTTTCTCCCATGTCATCCTCTCCTGGCGGTTGCTCTCTCCAAATTAGTCCTAGTGGAAGCAGTGGTGGCGGAACTGTTGGTGGTCCCCCTAGTTTACCTGCTAAACCACCACCGTGCCCACAACTTTCTTCTACATCCCCCTGTAAACCTTTACCACCGAGACCCTCTAGCACAAGCAGTTCTATTTTTGCACCTTCTCTCTCATCTTCCCCCATGTTGCTCAAACCCATTCACAATATGGACGCTGGTCAATACGTCGCTCCCAACCCAGGCCCTCCTCCAAATTTACTCCGATCGATTCCCAACTTGCCCCAGCTTCCTCAGCTAACCGGATTGGGAATGCTGGGAGGGCAAAGATCACAGCAACCTTATAACGGTGCTGCCTCAGCCACTGATCACACTTTACTTGCTAGACAACAGCAACAACAACAACAGCTTCACACGGCTGCTGGCCAAAGAAGATTATTCCTTTCTCCGCAACCCCACCAAACAAGTCCCTTATCTTCTTCAACATCTCCGTATCTAAACAGCTTTCTTCCTGGTCGATATTCCTCTGGCATGGCAGCACAGCAACAGCAGCAATTTGGTGGAAGTAGTAGCAACTTATTGGATGGGGCATCTAGTAGAATGATGTCAATGAGATCGCCACCCATTGACGAAAATAATCCGGATATGCCGTATTATGCAGAGTTAACTTCACCCACGCACCAAACATCCTCACCACTCAGCAATCAACAAAAGCCACCTCCACACTCAACAAATCCTGGCTTTCTTCCTGCTCCCTTTCCCCTCGCGGAACATTTACGGTCCAAAAGTATTCAGCATAGTCAGCACCTTATGGAGCTGAAAAATCGTGTTCAACGTGTAGAGTGGAAAAGTGCAGATAGCTTACAGCAGTTAAACACTAATAATCCCAATAATAATCCCAATAATAATCAACAACAAGCTTACTACAGTCCTTTGGTTAGTACAAATACAATCGAGTTTGGCGAGGGTTGTAGCGGTGGTGGTGGTATGGGAAGTGGAGATCTTTTAAAATCATCATGGAATAATCCAAACAACTTTGTACCTGGAGCGGGAGGAATGATGGGTGGTAGTAAGTCTACAGGCAAGTTGATTAGTAGTAGTGGAAATTTTGATAATAAAACTGCAAGTAGTAATTTGCCGTTATCCCTGCCAAAAGCTGTGGAATTACCCAAGAAAAGTCCAGAGTACGATCAAATCAAAAGTCCATCAGAAATTGCCAAGGAAAGACTAGAAGCCATGTTGGCAGCAAGAATTGGGAAAAATCCTGGTGGTATTAGTGGCAGTGGTGCGTCTACCACCACCTCAGGAGATTTGAGTATTGGTCAAGGTCACAGTGAAAAATTAAGTGGTGGTGGTGGTGGTATTATCAGTGGCGGTCTTACAAATGACCAAGTGAAAGTTAATGACTTGACCAGTACTGCTACTGCTGAATGTGAGAGTGTTAGCACCCCTACTGTGACAAATCAACAGGAGAACAATAATAGCTTGGAAAATGATCAAAACGATGAAAATGATAAGATTAGTAGTGGCACATCAAACAACAATAATAACGGCAGTGAGAGAGTAGGGAATGTGAAAAATAACAAGTTGGACTCGGTAATTTCCGCCTTGAACTCATCCGTTTTGTCAAACAACAACTTGAATAGTAGCAACACAAACAGTAACAGTGTTGCCGGTACTCCTTCCACAATTCTGTCTGCTGTTGCAGCCCAAAACCAACAAAAGTCTGGTGGCGGTGTGGGTGGTGCTGAAAGTACGGATTGTAGCTCATTGGGAAGAAGTTCCACCTCCGATGGGGATTTCGGAACGTTAGGAGATCGAGGTGGAGATGCAGGCGGAGGAGGCAGTTCAGGCTCAGGAAACTTTAACATGTACACAGCTAATGCAGGTGTGTAAAATAAGAATACACATTACCTTATTACAATGTTTTAGAAAATCATAAAATTAATATGAAATAATTTTTATGGCTATTATGATTGATCACCTTTCATGCAAAGTCATAACTTGTAATCAATGCTATCTTAACGAGGAGAAATACCACATATCTGAATTGAGCATTATTCTCTTTCCTTATCGTCTCACTGTCCTTTTATCACCAATAATATAAATTTCATACAAAAAAATAGTACGCATAAAAATGTTAAGCGTTTTCATTCATCTCATCTCCATCAAAATATTTCATTTTTTTCAGTTTGATAAACTGTATAAAAAAAACTAGTTGCTTTGCTCATGTATTTAAGTAGTACAAAACACATACAGCATGGCAATTAATCTAATTGTAGCTCTCACATCACATCAAATATTTCTCCTAGTTTTTTTCTTAACGGATGAGCTTCTTCAGAACACGGACATTTGATAATGCTGTAAATACGTTTACCGCCGCCATCGTCGTTGCTGCTACATATTATACGGCTGTCATTTATTGCAATTGCTTTGTAGTTTTAATCTAAGGAGAACTCTTTGCGATTCCTCCTTTATTATTACCGCTGCCACTGTTGCAGACGTTAATAAAATAATAAAATAATTATTTTTGATTTGTTGTCTAAAGCAGACTTGAATAGTTTGTCGGTTAGCTATAGGCCATTTTTTGCGTTATCACTTGTACTACACATGCCTCTGACGATTGTTATTGCCCACTGACGACGATCTCGATAACAGCGGCAATAATAACTGCTTATTAATTTAGCAATAATGAGCACAATGGGATACATTTTTCACAATTAGAGATAAGAAGAATAAGAAGAAGAGACTCAAAACTGCTGCAAGATATTATTTTAAATGTATATTACGTACATGCTCAGGTGTATATCACGTCAGTCAATTAAACTCTGAGGCTGTCGGACAAACAAGATTTTTTTTATTAGGCTCGCTTGCGTATTTAGTGTTGACTTATCTCACATGTTTGACTTTAATCATTCGGAACTAAAAAAAAGTCTTTGATGATGTATGCTCATAGGTACTCGCATTAAAAGTCTTTAAGATAATAAAGGGAAAAAAATGAGATGATGGATTGGGAATAAAATGAATGCAAAATGTGATAAGTACTACTACTGCGTCTGTTTACATATAGGTAGCTGTGTTTAAACCTAATAACATAGTTTATGGTGCCTATATAATTTTATAAGTACTTAAATACTACTGTGTACAGATAAGTATGCAAAAATGTAAGGCAAAAAACAAACGAACAAATACAATACGCCCAAGTATTTGTTAACATCAGTAGATAATCATAGCTAAAATATAACTACCTAATAATCTGTGAGTAGAAAGGTTTTTATTTCAGGATAAATTCAGGATAAAGTAGCAGAAAGTGGAAAGTACTAGGTACTTTGGTTCTAGTTTCAGTAACTTAATAGGAATAGTAGTACTAAAAGACTCTTTTGCTGTAAAATCCAAGAAAAAAAATTCATGGATATCATGCATGCAAAACTGATAGACAGGCAAGTGGGGGTACCAAATTAGCTTATCTCTGGCAATGATGAATAAAGAGTACAGTAACTTATCGTGGTAGTGGTAGCAAAGTAGGTATGCAATTAGTGAAAATGTTAAAGCAACTAGCATTTTATTTCTAAGTTTGATGATGACGTTTAAAACCTCAATGGTGGTAAACATTTCAACGCCTTCATGGTTGATGACAATGATGACAACAAAAAAAGTAGCAGTTTCAAGAGAGAGAGGGCAAAGCATTCATAAATTACCATAAAAATTTCAGCCACAAAGCTATTTTGACAAATACACTATTATTCAAAGAAGAAAATTTAAATTGTAGATTGGTTCAGCAGCAGGGGCACAAGAAGCTCTAAAGAGCCTCACGTCGTCCATGTTCTTATACAAGAAGTGAAGAAATTTTCAAGTAAAAATGGCTTCTGGCATGACACATTATTTGCATAAAAATATGTAAAAATGATTAAGAAGCAATAAACACGAAGGCGTTTACAGCATAGTAATATGCTTGAAATGTAAGCTGCAATGAAGTTGAGATTGGCTATTGAATCCATTCATTTTCTTCTTTATTATCATTATCACAGGCATCTCAGGTCAGGGCTACAGAAGAATGTAACGTAATACATTTTGTATTAAAAATATTTTACTCTGCAGCAACTTTTTTTGTCCGTGATTTGTTTTCTCAAGTAGCCTTTCAACAAACTGATGTAATAAGTGCGTTAAAAGAAAATAATAGAATTCTATACTAATTTAAATGCTTCACTTTATTTCTTTAGGATCCACCCCCTCGGCTCGTAGTAAAAGTCGACATTCGGCACCGTCTTCCAAGGTGAAATCCCGTCGTCGTAATATATTACAGCATTTAAGCGTAGAAGAGATGCGTCTTTTAAACGGTGGTAGTGTTCCCCCCGGTAGTGGTGGAGGACGATGCGCCGGAAACACCGGAACGGGAGGAAGTTCATCTGACGGCTCTTCAGGTCATGCCAGCATGTCAGACAGCCAGACAAGTGGTTCGCCTCCAGCAGAATATGCAAGAATTATGGGAATATCCGGTGGTAATGGTGGCGGTAGTGGTTCAAGTGCTAACAGTGGTGGTGGTAGTTATAAATCTGTCTTAAAATCTGTGCCCGAGGATGATTCCGCTATGACAGCAGGAACAACTTCGACAACGTCAGCAACTGCAACAACGGGACAGTCAACAAGTGGAAGACTTGATGGGCACAATAGAAGCTTTGGGAGTTCCGGTTCAAGCAGTAAGAAATCATCATCGTCTAGGTCAAGACATCGCAACAGCAGCAAGGTACTTTACACAAGCACTCATTATAATAATCCTTTCTTTTCGTCTCCTTGTCAGAAAAAATCCTTAAGCATAAATCATTTTCCTTTCAAGAGAAAGAATTTTCTTTTGAATATTATGCTGCTGTGCTGTACAGCCTGATTAATTGCAGTTGTGCTCCAGGCTGTTTTCAAGTTGAAGGATTCCATTGGACGGAATAATTGTAGTTTTTTCGCATATTTTCATATTTACTCACCGTTCACTTACTAACAAAAAAAACTACGATGACATGCATCATGCATGCTTCTGGGTATTTACAAATTTCGATACATCTTGAATCCTGTACCTTCTATATGCATGTATACTTTATGACAGGTGCATCACTACATCAGGGGTTGAAATATCTACGCAAACAAGTAATGCACATGCGCAAGTTTTGTGAAACGGTACAATAAAATATTGTGCGTGTTAGTGGACTAATACCTAATTAGTATGAGTAAAATGAAAGAAATATAGACGAGAAAAGAAAGCATGGGGGAAATTATTACTTGAATGCAACTTAAATGGATCGTCCTTTGTTTGAAATTCACACAGGTGCGTGATAATGTTGCTGTGCTGCAGATTCTCCGCTGCAGAATACTTTTTGGCGCAACTGTATACTTGCAGAGGATAATAAATAATTTAATATGAATATTTAATATAAGCTGACACGGATACATTTTGGCATTTCAGAAAACAGTAGAAAATTGTTATTCAAAGAAAAAAAAGATTCTATTCGTTGACTGCTATTCTTCCATCTGACTTTTTCTTGGATGATGTAAATTTTTATTTTAAAAGATGCCTTTGTCTCTTTACGAATCAAGAGTTAAAACATATAAGATTATACAATGGCTTGTATTTTTGGATTGAAAGAAAAATCCACCATGTTTGAATCATTAATTTTCTTCCTCGCGGCATATAAATGGTGGTTGGTCGGATACTTTTAATTTATTTCACAGGAATATTTATCTATGATAAATCAAGTACTATTATAATTATACCATTATCTTCTTATCGGCATTTTCCTCCAATGTACCTTTTTATTTAATGACTTCATAGTAATTTTAAAACTATTGATTGATTAATGATGTTATAATAGCGGCAGTAATGATAGCCTTTGGGAGTGAACTGACTGAACACACCAAAAAAAAATATCTAAATATTTTTCGGGGCGATAGTTGGAATTCATAAATCGTCAACCAGACTTGCACTATCTTTAAAATTGTCAAGTAGCCAAAAAAAAACAAGCTACCTTCTTCATACCACTAACTCACTACAATCCTATTGTTATCATCATAAAATTATGCATACACGTACAGTTGATAGTATTTTGTATATGTAGGCAAGTACAGAAAGTAAAGATATGTAGATAAACGTGTGTGCAATATATTTCAATTTTGCGACTCATTTTTATCGACGATAAACCGGATCATTCTATATCTAAATAATTGTTTTGTCTGTATGGAACATCTCTGCAAATAAAAACACGGCAATAATCAATGTCGTTATTGTACCATGTCAAGCGAATTTCCATTGAGATTGAATTGAATCCAACAAGAAAGCGGTCCACACAATAATATATAATACCTGTATTATCATTTGTGAACGCCTGTGTCTGCATAGTTTTCACTCAATTAGAAGTATATATTTTTTTTCTCCTTTCAAAAGAAGTTTGCATGACAGTTCCCTAAGCACACCCAAAAACTCACCTGAATTCAATGAGGGAAATGTGAGCTCTCCCATAAATACTTCAAAATAAATTGTTCCCGTCTCGGCTCATTCACCATCAGCGTAACTTGATATCACCTTACCATCACACACATCAACACAAGAATTTTCAACGAAAAAAAAAAGAGTTATTGTGATTTGCAATACTTTTTTAAAAGGAAACACGACCATGGCTAATGTAATGGCTGTGTCGTCTATGTATAGTACATTTTACTATAATTCGCACGCAAAAAAAACCGGCACAACGACAATACAGTCAAAAATGTATGTATAAAAGTGTTTCTATCTCTCTTTTATTCTTAAATTTTTTTCACCTTCATCTCCACCCTTCCTCCTTCACTTGATCTTCTCCTCATCGTATATCGCCCAAGTTTTTAAAAAAAATGTATTGATATACCCACTCCACTTCTATTTTTATAACTTACATTAATCAATCATGCGTACATACATACATAGTAATACCTATCTATTATATTATCCCACATACAACAAACACCCATCAGCATTGTTACGCAGATCATGTAGGAGAAAGAACACAGAAAGAGCAATTGCCAAGGTTCAATAATTGATTCAGTTTTTTTCTCCTTGTAGTAGTGAAATGGAAGAATTTTCAAAGAAGAGCAGGGTAGAAAGAAGAAGAGAAGACAAGTTACATTTCCAGTTTTCCGACGCACCACCTCTTTGCCTTATTTTTTACACTTGTTTTCTTTTATTTTTTAAGAGTTACTTATTTACGTTACATATTACAGAACATGCTCAATAAAATGATTTTTTTTGAAGAAGGGGAAAAAACAAAATAAGGCAAGCTGAAAATGGTTTATGTGTCTGCAAACAGTAGGCAAGGTGTTAAATCCAGAGGAAAAAAATGCAATGCAAACACAGCACAGCAGCGATATACAGAGTTTTCTTGCGAGTTTGTAGTAGATAGATAGATAGGTAGATAGGAAGTTTAAGATAAGATTTTCAAGTCAAGTGGAATGCGCTAACAAAGGCAAATTGAGTAGAAGTGGCTACCTAAATATTTTTATGTGACTCATGATGATGTGTCTCTTCTTCTTTTTTTCTCTATCTCATCATCA
Source organism: Lepidocyrtoides sp. E14 (assembly GCA_027743805.1). Taxonomy (NCBI): domain Eukaryota; kingdom Metazoa; phylum Arthropoda; class Collembola; order Entomobryomorpha; family Entomobryidae; genus Lepidocyrtoides; species Lepidocyrtoides sp. E14. The sequence goes on along the minus strand of JAHZMZ010001542.1, from coordinate 1,230 downwards.
TGATTCATGATTTTATCAATTATTTTTATTATTGTAATTTTTTTATTTTCTTTTTGTTTTTATTTGAAATAGCAGCAGCATCAAGACTCCCTACTGCTCAGCAATGGGAATCACGGACTGGAGGATATTAAACAGGCTATCGAGCAACTAACTTTGCGCTCTTCGTCCTCAGGTGGTGGTAGTAGTGCCACTGTAATGATGAACCATCACGGCAATCCTTTCATGACATCAAGTGGCACTGCTGGTGGTGGTGTGGTGTCAAATGGTGTTTTTCCTGCTTCTGCACAAGGAGCATCGTCAACAGGTCATCACGGTATTATTCGTGGTGGTGTAGCAGATACGGGTCATCACTCTTCCTATTCTACCTCAACATACTCCTCCATGAGTGGCAGTGAGTGTGATCGACAACACAGAAGACCACATCATCTCATCAGGCATTCCAGTCTTGAAACCATCAATACTCAGGTAAAGGAATTGAGTAGAGAGATGACGAAAACTGTTGACGATGAGCATCACCATCGTAGCACAGAGGAATCTATAATGTTGCTTGCCTTGCATTAAAATCACTTATTTTTCAAAGTATTACAAGCTTTCATGAAAATTCCGATGATCAATGACTTTTCTTTCCTTTTTTGCCTCTATGCTATAGTGGCTTGCTGTACACTCTTTTTTCCTCTTGGCTTTCATTGTATCCCTCATGCCCTTTTTGGCTAATTTGCATTTTGCATGTAATGTCGATGACGCTACAAACACACAACCTGAAAATACCAGGATAAATTATTCAGGTAGCGTACACAGCTTAAAGAAACGCAAACCTTAGAGTGCTACATATAAGTATGCTCCTTGACCAGGAAAGCAATTTCAAGCATTTTATTTCGAATTATTTCTGCCCTCGCCGAAAACAAGTCGATTCCCCTTTCGAATGCTCTATCTAACTAATGTTCTGAAATGAGCAGTACAATTAAAGAATTAAAAATATGTCACCTTTTGGTTGTTGTTTTAGGATAGAGTGGAATGTACAAAATACAAAGACTAACGGGATTTTTAAATATTATGCAATTAAATTTTTAACCGGCAATTCAACACCAACTATTATGCCATATTAATACTGTGCAAAATTAATTGTCCATGTACCATGCTTTACTCGAGTCTTTGTGCCACTTATAAACTTTGTAGATTAGAACCACTGATAGTAATTACAATCCGTGAACTGCGCTTTAATTGCACAAT
>JAHZMZ010001541.1:0-12457 GCA_027743805.1 Lepidocyrtoides sp. E14 | reverse complement strand
ATGACTGATTTTAAAAATTCTTTGTCACATATTTAAATGAATTCAAGGTAACTATTATGGAGATCATGACCGACCAATTGCCCATTTCCCATTCAATTTCAATCTGCTCGGTTTTCGCCCAGACCAGGACGCTGAATCTTTGGCTTATCTAGTGAATATATGGTTTGATTTGATTCCTAATCAGTGGGCAGACATCCTCGTAAGTGTTTAAGAGCAGAGAGCAAAGAAAAATTGATTCGGAAGACGGCAAAACCATTCCGTCGTCGATGAACAAAAATATATTTTTATGGTTTTTCTCGAACAGATTGGAAATCATGATAACAGAAGAATGCCCACAAGATTCACACCTGAGGGAATAGATGGGGCAAATATGATTAACCTGTTGGTTCAAGCCACTGCCGTCACTTATAACGGTGAAGAAATTGGAATGGAGGACCAACATATCAGGTATGAAAAATCATTTTTTGATGCACTCATTACTTCCAAGTGTCATAGACTAACTAACTTTTTTAATGAATTACAGTTGGGAAGACACAGTTGACCCTGCTGGTAGGATATTTGTGACAAAACAATAAATTTACACAAAGTTTTTCTTTTAGTTGGTAAAGTTCATGTTGATTATTAATGAGTGTGTTTAATCATTTTTTATTTGTAGGGTGCAACATGGGAGAGGAAAGGTAACAAGCAATACCATTTAGTCTATAGCATATAATCCTCACCACAGTGGAAACAGTTGTTGTAAATAAACAATTCATTATCATTTTTAGGTACGAGCAATTTAGCAGGGATCCAGCAAGAACGCCATTCCATGTAAGCAGTCTTCAAAATTTGCAGTTAACTGTTTCCATCAAGTATAAATGTGCAGAATATATACATGACAATTTCCTCTTATGTGAAGTGGGACGATACTAAAAACGCTGGGTTTTCAGCTGCTAATAAAACCTGGCTTCCTATGCACGATGACCATCTCACGAAAAATGTCAAGCTCCAAAATCAAACGGCAGAAAGTCATTTAAAGGTTTACAAGGAATTGGTCAAAATGCGAACAAGAGAAGTTTGGAAATATGGGGACTATTCCTCTTATATATTCAATGACAAGGCCGTTTTTGGATTCACTAGGTAATGCATATTATAAAATGTTTTAATCTTTGGTAAAGGACTTTGAATAGTATGATTGTATGTATTTTGGGAATAACAGAACTGCCCCAGCAAACGTTGATAACACGTCATTTGTTGTGCTCGTCAACGTCAAAAATACAACGCAAACTGTAAGTCTTGCTTCTGTCTCTGCGGTTCCTGCTACTGCAACTGTGGTGACTCGTAGCGTGGGATTTGAAAACCAGGGAGCTACAATTGGGTAAGTGAATAGTGTCGGTTTATTTTTTTTGGTTTTCAAACACACAGACACAACGACGACATAATAAAAATAATTAAACCCCAATGTTGATGTTGTTATAGATCTACAATCCCAACTAACGCAGTCCCACTTGGCCCCAGGAACAGCATTGTGTTGTCGTTCCCATCTCCTTAATAATTAAAGCTATAAATCTGAACATTACTTATGCATGTATAACTACCTCGTTAGTTGTCAATATTTTGTGAATGAATAATCTTGTCATTTACTTTAAATGAAATAAATTCATCGTAATCAATAAAATGATGTGTTCCTTTCACAATAATATTTTGTACATTTTATGCCATGGCTTGAAAATAGACGTTACATAGATAATTAGCTACATTTGAAATTGAATATATCAAAATAAGGTACGTTAGTAATGGAATTGTGACTGATTTTACGCTGACTGTGAATCGCATCGTGGTGCTACCAACCACCGAAACCACATACGTTCTTTAAAGATCCCTCGGAAATTGACTATGATCAATAAACTCCAATAAAGCAGATTCCCAAACTTTTCTGTCCGAACCGTAAATTTTCATTGTCTCTTTAGACTGGGGACTCATTACCCCTTGTATAAGTCTAAGTACAAACTCGAAAATAGTTGGAGCTATGAAATAAAAAATACATGAAATATTTTCATTTTGTTGGTTATATCTTCTTAAATGGAGTAAATGGTACATATAAAAAACTAAGCCGTTTTAAGCAAAATTTAAAAAAAATCTTACTATTCACTAAAACCACACGTTCTACAGTCCCAGGATAGTTTGACTCCAGAGTTTGCGAAAGTGTTGTATAGAATGGCAAGCCTACGTATAAGAAAGTTGGTACGTTCAGACACAAATGACATGACATGACACACTCGTTAGTTTTTGGCTAAAAAACATTGTGCTAAAAAGTGTTAACTTACATTGGAAGCATGCATGCTGCTGTATACTGTATCCGTCCATATTCAGTATCATATTAAATTGAGAAATCTAAATTTTAATGCAGAAAGGAATGTAATTATTCCGTAAGGTCGAGTCAATTAATATTTGCAAGCGTGTAATTTATTTATTCTCTCTGCTTACGTTGGAACCCATGGCCCTCAACTCGCGAACTTTTTTGTCTGCATCTTCAAACATTTTTGCAAAGTATCTATTGAGCTTGGGAAGCAATCCAGCCACAGCCAATTTTCTTATGTCCCAATCACCGAACGAAAAATACAGTACTACACGTCAGAGTAATTAAATTGTTAAACTTAATTTCATACAAATTGGATGAATTCGTCATAAGGGTGAGTCAACTCACATGGACGGCCTAATTTATCATGCGTTTCCAACTAAATTTCAAATTCGGTCAGATATGGCAAAAATTTCACAAATTTATAATTGCACTAATATCATTGCGGGATAAAAAATATTTCATTTTATAATCATAATCATTAACCTGATAAGGAAAGTCTGTGTCCATTTGCTCCCAGTTTTCTTGGAGTATATTGTCTATGCCATTTTCAGCACGCCATTTCAAGTTCTAAAATTAATTGCATTCATACATAATATTATTTGTGGTGCATGTGTATTTAAAAAAAATACGTATAACTTGCAACGCAAATCAATAAAATAAATGCACTAACCTCAAGTAATAATGTTTCAGCACTGTCAACATCAAACTGTTTCGCTGAAAGCAAACAATGATAAGAATAAGATACAAATTTTGCTTGAGTGTTGTCTTATTAACTTGAGTATAATTTTAAGAGCTTAGAAATACAATGCAAACCTGTAAGAAACCGTAGCATAAAGATGTCTTCGTTCATGTATGCATGTGGAAGTCTTCCCTTAACTCTTTCTCTGAGCTAATTATTAAAAAATATGGCAGTATTAAAACGCATTACAGATTGTCTGTGTTATCTGCATTGTCAAAATTTCAATACAAGTTATTTTTGATAAAAGAATAAACACACGGGATTGTTAGATCAAAGTTCAAATTTCAGGCTGAATTATTCTACTGTTTACCTCCTGAATTGCATGCCTTTCTGATCTAGTCAAATCAGACAATGTCACCGGCAACGTCTGTACAAATGATACACAAATCAAAGCAACCAGCACCCAAACGGAGGGGCGTGAAACAAACAATTTTGACATTTTCACAAATCCACTTTTATTACCAAAGGCTTAAAATTAAGAGGAGAAACCTTTGAAAATATATATCGAGCACTGAAACTTGGGTAATATATGACTCTCAAATGTCAATGAAAATTTACAATGAACTCGATTTCACTGCATACACTATCTTTTGTGCTTAAATAAGTAGTTTGTTGCATGTAAGTGTCACCATAAATTAGCACACTGTCATAAAGAATCCAGTATTTCAAAATAAAAATCGAAACAAGCAAGTTTTCCAATACAAGTTTAGACTTCCACAGATAAAAGCTGTAGAAGCATGATGTTGGCTGATCGCCAGTTGAAATGTAACTGAAAAATAAGGTAAATTCGCTTTTCATTGCCAGTTTATATTTCTTTCAAGAAACATGGCACTCTCTGTGTAGTCAACAAAACAGTACCATAGTCATTTCATTTTTGAAACATTGATGCTCTCTAATGTTCGCTTGAATGACTGAATGAGACATGCATACAATTGATGCTTAAATACACCGAAGAAACTACATCTTCTTGTCCTGCATGCACGAGCTCTTATTTGTGTATCATTGAGATACCCTGAATGTTGTTGAAACGCACAACATGCTTAATAAGCATTGCTTATTGCTTACTCATTGTTAACTTCACGATCTGATTTAAGCAAACATTACATGCAATGTCAATCATCATAGCTCCTAATAATAATAATAATAATAGCTTGCTCTCATTTGCATACATAACATAGCTCACTTTTTTCCCTCTGCTATGCCATTTATAATTGTCGCGGTCAGAGTCACGGTCAAAAGCAAACCAATTTTTTAAAGCTGTAATAATGTAAGCTGCTTTATCTGTGAAAATATTGGTCATTACTAGCAATGACATGCATAATAAGCTTTTGAAAGCATCTTACTTGAATAAGTGCTTGTAGTAATTTGTATGTAAATCTACCATGATTTTTACGAGGAACTTTGTGTAATATTTAATTCAAAAAGACAACAGTTAACCTGAAAGTGTGTCGAAGTGAGGATTGAACTACTGGTTTTCTTTCAGTAAGTCAAGTCTGTAGGGTTTACTTCATTACAGATTATTTCTACAACTTGTCCAATTGTGTACGTGCATTCAAATGAAAATCATGCCATGCCGTCGTAATCCTTTCATTTACAAAATACACATTGGTGATCTTTTTGGGTGCACATTCTCTTAGCGGTACATCAACAGTATCACTGCATTTTACCTGCACCAATCTTTAAACAGCCAAGTAATGCTGATATTTCTAACAATGAAGTTCAATTTAATGAATATGGGTAATGGGTAATAGTATTTTCTGGTGCAGTATACAAAAGGCAATATAGTTGCTATTATTAGGACATTAAATGATTAGAGTCTTGAATGCACATATGTATTTGTATGGTTAGCANACAGCCAAGTAATGCTGATATTTCTAACAATGAAGTTCAATTTAATGAATATGGGTAATGGGTAATAGTATTTTCTGGTGCAGTATACAAAAGGCAATATAGTTGCTATTATTAGGACATTAAATGATTAGAGTCTTGAATGCACATATGTATTTGTATGGTCAGCAAACAAGGTGTGAAAAATAAGTTCATAGAATATCTTGTCGGGAATCCCTACTAGGGACCTAATTTCATTTTGTAGGGCAATATGCCTATTACATATCCTTTTTTGAGTGACACTGTGCATCGTAAAAAAGTTTAATTCGGAGAGGTCAGATAAGGGACCGAAAATAAAATGTCCTTGACTGTGTTGTTGTTCTACTGATGACAACAAGCAAGGCTAATGTAATAAATAAATATTATTTTTCATAAGTATCTATCATAAGTATTTAAATGGGTCTTACCACCCACACACAATGCAGAGTTTAGTCTGTCTCATGACTTTTGAGAGGTCAGTAAGTGAGACATATTTGCGTTGTTTACAAAGTGTCGTACTCTATTTTGGACAGGCTTTTACTTTTAAGCGGCCAATATTCGGTAATAATCACTGCATAACAAAAGGATTAGGTTTACCCCACACAAGTTGTTGGAAAAAATCCAAACGAGTATAGGTAGCCTTTGGCGGTGGCCATAATTAAGTCATCCTTCGAGATAAGTGAAAATGAAGAAGGGTGAAGGGTGCAACTTCTTATCACAGAAACGATAACGTGTGCTGCTTTACCCTGATAATTCCAATGTAATTTCAGTCCCCTTTAACCCTCACCTTTTCAATATTTCGTTAGTGCTATTGAGTACACAGAAAGCTAGGGAACTGATGGTAGTAGATATGTATATACTTAAAAGGTTTTACAGGTTAAAACATGAAGTAAAAAATATTTTCACATTCGATTTCAAAATACAAACAGACTGTTTAAATCGTATTTATTGCTTTCGACACATTGAAAAATGTACAATCTTGAAATTTTGGATTTTGATTAACAAATGATTCGTAGCCAGAAAAGTGAAAAATGAAGTCTCCATATGTTAAAATGGTTAAGTGAAAATGAAGAAGGGTGAAGGGTGCAACTTCTTATCACAGAAACGATAACGTGTGCTGCTTTACCCTGATAATTCCAATGTAATTTCAGTCCCCTTTAACCCTCACTTTTTCAATAGCTCGTTAGTGCTTTTGAGTAAACAGAAAGCTAGAGAACTGATGGTAGTAAATATCTATATACTTCAAAGGATAATAGACTGTTTAAATCGTATTTATTGCTTTCGACACGTTGAAAAATGTACAATCTTGAAATTTCGGATTTTGATTAACAAATGATTCGTAGCCAGAAAAGTGAAAAATGAAGTCTCCATATGTTAAAATGGCGACATAAAGAATGAGACTGCACACAATGGTAAGAAACAAACCGTTTACCAGCATTTCCGGAATTCTGACTTGCCCTGTGGCAAATACTACAAAAACGGGGGAGGGTTCTGGTTATCAAGATCTTAAACTGTCGATTTTTATATTATTTCTTTGCATACTTACTTATGGCGTTTGGAGGTGAAGATATAGGCAGCATAAATGCATAGGATGCTGTCACTGCGGATGCCATGGTCAGGAAAATAGGATGAATCTTTAACCCACACGACTTGAAAGAAAATGTGTAAAATGCAATCAGACGAATCAATGCAGTTGGTCATCATTCAGTTTTCATGAAACCCATTTATCTTTACGTTATAAGTTATAAACAGTGAGAAATTGATACTTACGACACTAAAGAGTACGGGAAGAATTATGCTAGCACAAGCTGTACCTAAAGGCAAAAAATATTATTGAAACAAAATTTTAACATGCTTGCTATAAATATGACTGTAAGTAGTGCTTCATTAAACTACAATTATTTTTACAAACTTGAAACAACTTCTGTGATTAAAGACGTTATAAATATGACGATTATGAGCAAAGCAGGATCAGAAAGGTGTCGCAGTGAATCTAGATTGTCACCAATATAATGAGACAAATACGACTTCTGTGAAGCATCAGCGATGGCGTAGCCACTTCCAATGAGAAGAACATATCCCCCTGGAGTAATTTTGAATTAATTAATTGATCAAGCTGTTAAATTGTTGTAGCTGGAATATATTTGCGAAAAAATAATAAAAATGTTACATGGAGCATTTGTAGAAACAAACTTCCAATCCATTAGTGCTTCATATTTCCCCTCTGGTTTATAACTTTCTTTTACAAAAATAGATTACAATGCACACTATAAAATTTTACCTTAAAAAGAGTAGTACACATGTTTTTGACAAGGAGCACCTACTTGCACTCGAATTTACTTACTTCCAAATTTTAAAAAGGACCAGCTTTTAGGCAATATGAAAAGAAGTATGACACCTAGCATTGCAGCGGTAGAATCTCCAGTTCCAGAAGATTTGCATATCAGAGAATTCCACCCAGGGAATAGTTGAGGATCTCGCAGAAGCCACAAAACAACAACAGATAAAAATATAACACCCACGCCTATTTCATGGGCTGAAATCGGACCAAGCTTCTTATATTCCTGCCGTAGATATGCTTTTACTTTTTGCTTCTCAAGTTTACTGTTTGTCTGTCCTTTGCAGAGTTGCTTTGGGCCCATATATCTCAATGCCAAGAATATCCATACAATAAAAATATTTATAATGAGAGGAGGAATATTGAAGCCCATCCATGTTGCAAAAGTAGCTCCAACAAAATCAGAGCTGTACTCTAATTTGTATCTGTACAAAAATCAGTAGAAATGGATCAAGTATGAAGGATTCAAATGTTTCCAATCATTTTTATTTACATAATATGCCGATGTCAACATTTGAATTTTTTGTTTAAAAAATGAAATGTGGTTTTTACTCTTTTACGAGTTCTTTGAAGACTTTTATCGGACCAGTTCCAACCAATGTGGCTGTTCCACCAATGCTTGACGAGTACGAAACGGCAAATAAAAGCATTTTTCGTATGTTTTCCTGTGTCTCTAAATCGATTGAGTTTCTGTCCCTATTAATGTCAGAGAAGCTGAAGCTGAGGTTTGTGACAAAAAATAATAATTTGCTGTATAATGGAACCTTCATACTGGATACCTTTCTTTCTTTGGTTGCTTATCTGACGACTGCCGTTTACTCTGCTTTGCTTCAATTTCCGTTGTTGGAACCACAACTCCTTCCATGATAATTCCCATGTTGTGCACATCCTCTATACTAGTTGCATCATCTGAAGTAGAATCAGGAACTGGGTGGCTTTCACCATTTGGCATTGCATTTCTAGAATAAACTGATGAAGAATGTACGTTGGATGCGTTTGATGCGCGTGTGAAAGTACTTCTTCTTCTTATTGTTGAGCTCCTCAGATGACTTTGTAGAGCAGAGTTGGCAAATACGTGGGACTCTCGCCGTGATCTGGCAAAAATGGGACTGCTCTCTTCTTCATGTTGTATCGTCTCAGGTTGCTCCTCCTATAATGATATGAGCAGGTTTGATTGTCAACCATTACTGTGCCTACTTAAATATTAATGTTTATGAAGTTTAAATCAAAGTACACGAAACATTGCTGTTGTAATTGCTGATAAAATTGGGACCAGCAAGGTAGCACAAGAGGTTTCGGAGACCCACATGGACATTGCTGCCGCTACGATCATTGTTCCCAGCATAATTCTAAATAACACATGTGACCAAATGGTACAATTCACTTATTACCACTTTATCCATGCATTATGTCAGTAGATGTAATGGAACTACCGAGCAGGGTTGGAACCGAAGATACTTATGACACGAAGAGCTCCACGGACATGAAGGCGACAATATTCAATACTCAGTGCCAAGATGATTGAGCCCAAAAATATCATATTTGATTCCTTCATATAATTTTTTGAGACGGTTGCTGCACGTAGAAATAAATAAATCATATTTGGAATTCAGCTACTAGAAAATAAAAATGACTTGTCCATTTCAAAACAGTATTCTTTCAAACCTGCATCCTGTATGCTTAAAAGTGGAAACAAAACTACAGGAAAAAGGGAAGTGATTGCTAAAGGAATTAGTTCCAATACCCAAAATGTCGCCATCAAAATTATTACATACGCTGTTCTAAACTTCTGAAAAATAAAATTATAAACAATAGAAGGTGAGCTTGAGCATGTAAACTTAAAAATTGAGAAGAAACTCTCACTTTATTAGGATCATCTGCAGGTAGGTGATGTTTGTCATCATGAGGGATTAACACCACAGGTAATAAAATTATGGGTGCAGAAATTGCAAACAAGACTCGCCAATTATGTCGTATGCGAAGACAAAAATTGCGAAAACTTTCACTCTCAAACATTTTTTTTACTTTTAAGTATCTTTGCATTGAGCCACTTTAGGTAAAACGTTGCACTGTGTCAAAGTGCCCCTTTTTTCTCACAAACTGTGAATTTAGTGCGTAGAAGGAATTGTCGTCTGTGTCCACAGAGGCAAATGTTTTTTTGCAAATAATTTTGGCAGCAATGCAATGCCTTGATAAGTACTGACAGCTCAACTTCACAGAGCACTAATTCAGCTGAACATTACGCCGACGAGACTGTACTGGAATGTGCATCATAATCATAGTTTAATTAATTGTTTGCGTTTTTAAACCAACTCATTACAAAAGAAACGTTTAGAGACACATCTGTGTGAATTTTTACTATGAAACATCATCAAAATCAATGTTGATTACTAGTAAAGGGTTTTATATCGCATACTTCGTGTGTGTTCTCCGAGTTAATGTGACTATGTGACCTTGAGGTGTAATGTATGTACAAACTGATGCCATCATAGATCACCACAAGTCTAAATGAAGGAACAAAATCATTTTTAATTTGAAGCCCGTCTGAAATAAGTTTTCATTTCAGAGTTCGGCTCATTGGAGCATGACAAATTTGCTAAAAATACTGTTGCTTTTTTAAACGTTTATTGTGCTTAATCTGAATCATGGTGTTGGGGTGGCGTCGGTGACTCGTTGCTTTTATGTCACATAAATACATAAATGGATATACATTTATGCTAATTTCCACCTGCCAGGCGGATCAAAATAGTATTCCAAATATTGCGCAGACACACGACCAAGTCATAAATGGCCATTGAAAGCATGCATTTAAATCGAAATTGCTTTTTAATATTTTCTCCTGTAGAGTACATATGGTTTTGTGAATCGAATCTGTTTGAAATGGAAAATTAAAATAACAAAAATATTACTTAAATCTCAAATATCCTTTTTTATTGTATATCAATCTTAACATTTACACGTTATTAGTACAACAATATATTTGCGATTGTCAATGTACAAATAAATAGTATAAATAAGTTTGAATTTTTTATTTAACATTATTATGCACACAGATCATGTGCTCATAATTTCTACTTTGAGCAAAAAACTGAAAACGTCATTTGTTTTGTGTGCCAATGTTTAGAGTTTACTTTATACCCCCACATTAATTTCAAATTTTTATTTTATTTGCTTGTTACGTCTCGGTGAAAATGGGAATGATTGCTTCAAAACTTTAAAAAAATCTTATTCGCAGTCGCTAAAACTTCAATGAAATTTACCACCATCGCCTGCGTTCTAACAAAGTTTATAATTTTACACATAAGTTACTTTTTGCACTGTAAAATCCTCTTTATTAGCATTCTTATTAAAACATATACTGTGATATGGGGGAGGAGGTTGTTCTGAATGACTGATGACGATATCACTGGAAGCGTGCGTTATTCCAGGAACGCCCAATCTTTTTCCTCCTCCACCATCAAACGCAGAAAAATCTCGTCTCGAATCTCGTCTTTCCCAGGTAGGACGGGGCTCATTAGTAACAGTAACTGACGATGGCGTTGGGGTACCCTCCTCACGTCTGCTGGCATTTTGGGATTCATTTGAACGCTCGTCTGAGTCATCAGTGTATGTTGCACAATGCTGAATAAACCTTGAAGAAGAAATCATGATACACGGAAACTGTGCAAACTGGTCGAGCATATTTTTAACAATTCAATTTGAGGTATAATATGCAGACAAAGACTTACAGGAAACAGTAGAAGCACCCAATAAACAATAGAATTATTGCAATAGGGACGAATGCAAACAAGAGCACAACAAGCAATAAGTCAATCATATGAAATCACCACACGATAAAAACAAATTTCGGAACACTAATTAATCATTTATTGCTGCCAAGAAAATGTAAGATTATCATTAAATTTAATTTAATTTTGCCATGTTCAGCAGAAACGCAGTGAATTCACTAACAATCGCTTACTTGAGAAGCAATTTTTAATGTCAATTTGAAAAAAATATTGAAAAGAAATATATCAAGCAAAAGTATGCAATCAAGCATAACAGTGTGGATAGCTCATAACTGCCTGCACAGCTAATTTTATTAACCTGGTTGATCAAAAGCGGATCTTTAGTGGGAAATATAAGCTTGTTGAATTGTACTCGTAAACACTACTACCATCATCATCGGACAAAACACTGCACAAAACTACTTTAGCTTGCGCATATTATGCCGTTGCGTTCGGAGGACTTTGGTAGCTTGATGATAATAGGTTTCTTTTTGTTTTGTATTTCTGAAAAGCAAATAGCACCACAGGCTTTTCAAGTTGTATCTCATTCGCGTAGTGTCAAGAAGATTTTCTCGGATTATGTGTTTCAAAAGAGAAACATACAAATGTTTTACATAAAAAGTGTTTCTAATGGCCAACATTAGCGCAAATTCCCACTGGGGAGTAAACCTTACGTATGCTGCTTGCTTTACTACACAAATAAAAAATCATTGTACTACTGTGACGGATGTGATGTGTGATATCTGTGAAGAATTTTTTGCAAAGATACGTGTCTCCAAAGCATATTATGGTGACATTTTTCAATTATTGAATGCAAAGTTTACTTAAAATGTCATCGAGCATCATAAATAAATTTCAAAACTCTTTTCACAATTTGAGTATTGCCAATATTTTGTATTAGCATTGCTTATATATATGATCACTTGGTTTAATGTGCCCATTACAGACAATGAACTTGTCGTCAACTGTTGAATGACAAGAGAGACCATTAAGCAGTTATGAGAGTTTATTGTCATTCAAAGTCTCACATTTCCCCAAATAGCATACTTATAGCTTATTTGACTTTTGCTACTACTATAAATTTAACAACATCCCAACAACATGCTATATTATTGGCAAAGTACAAGAGTGTTTGTTGTACAGAATCTTGGCTTTTTTTTCATGAATATTTCTGTTTCCTTTTGGGAGAATCGGGAGAAAGGTTACTGCTAGTAATTAGGCGTGTATATTTTCATTGAAGAATGCAATAAACGCTTGTGAAAAACGAGCAAAAAGGCACATTAACGATGCCAAAAAGCGATTCTGCAAATGCTTACAAACTGGTATATATTGTCTCGGTATAATTAGACCGGCTTAAGTAGTACAGTTTGTCAATATGTGCAATGAATTTCTCATTTCCAAGTTTG
>JAHZMZ010001540.1:0-20051 GCA_027743805.1 Lepidocyrtoides sp. E14 | reverse complement strand
TGATGAAATAATATAGTAAAGAGCGGTCATTTGAATATTATGTAAATGCTGTGCATGTAAGTTATCTATTGTCTATTAGACCCTAGTTTTAATTTGGATTGACAGAATGAATATCAACTTGGTTTTCTTGTTGCGTTCCATTACCCAATTTAGTACTGGTACAGTGTAGTTTGTACAAAGATCACGCATGAACTGTATTAACCCATATTCCGATTTCCGAACAAAATAGCAGCAGCGGCGTCATTTACGGGAAACTATAAAGGAAATTCCAACGAAACAGTACGAGACCATGAGAAGGAAGAAAGAAGACGATAAACCGTTTAGCTGAGTTACAACAGTAGCGCTAGATATGTCTACTTACGTTGATGCATTCAGTTGGACACCAAGAAATGTTCATGAATGGAATAGCACCTCGAATGGAATGTATCTTGGCAGTAATTAACAATAATGAAGGTTACTCAATAATAAGATTACGCAAATTGTAGTAATTTCATTACTAATTATTTATTTATTATTTATTTTGCTGTATATTGGTATCTATTGAGGAAGCGCTAAAATTAGGAACCACATTTCTATTTATAAACATCGAGACAGAATATTAAAAAAGCAATATTATCTTTTTTTACTCGTCAATGAGAAAAAATGTACTGTTGTAGAGGCAGCAACACTGATAAAATGGGTTATTTATTTAAAATTAAGGTCATGAAACAGAGGGCATGCAATAATTGGTTGTTCTTTCTCGCCTTCTTCACCAGCAATTAACTACGAAGGGGAGCACGTATTATGCAAAACTGCAATGAAAGCATCTACTCGGTTTTTTCTTTGACCAGAATTGGAGCTTGAAAACTGTGAATAATTATGTGATAGAAAAAAAGGATCAAAGGAAAAATATGGCCATAGGGGAACAGAGCAGGAATAATAACGTGGTAGTACCAATTAATTGCTTAATTAATTTCCCCTTTGTTTACTCCTTGAATCTGGTATACAGTACAAGTTATACCGTTGTATTTACTATGATGGGAATAGCAAGAAACCTTAAAAAAGTAAAAGTGGAAAGAAGACAAAAACAAAGGGATTTTACGAGTAAAAATAAATTCTCATTTAACCCTTCACTTAAGAGCAAATAGTAAATTACTTCACCAGTATAGCGGTCTGAACGTATAGGTAGAGAGGAGGTAGTCGTAGTGTGGTGATGAAGCAGCAGAAGCATAAACAAAAACAAGGGGCAAGGAGAACTTCTACTGAAGAAGCAACACAGCAGGAAGAAATACTTAGAAAAATCCAGAATTTGCTTCAATATGTTCTTATCAGAGGGAATGCTTTGCGGAGAGAAGAAAAGGAATGTCATGTAATAAATGATGTTGATTACCCAGCCTCTTACCGCTGCACGTACAGCTGTAAGAATGTAAGTTATCCTTGTATGATGTGGATACATAAATGTGGTGGTGGTGGCAGTGGCAAGAGAAAGAAAAGTGCTCTTGTCGTTTACCATTGAATGGAAAAATACGTAACGATAAGTAGCAAGGTAGAAAGGGTGTGGGGATTGTGTGTGCGTTGTGCGTAAACAGGGTGGTAGTGGTGATGGTGGCATTGACCAAATTGAACAGTCGGTTTTTACTTTCATGCTCTGTACTTCATTACGCCTCGCGTATTTTTCCGGTGCGATATGTCTGACTGGCAGAAAATAAATAGACAATGTTTGGCTTATAGGTGCAAATATGTTTGTGTCTGTCTAGCAGAAGAAGAGTGAGAGAAAGAGGCTGGGTGATGAGATTCACACAAAACTTTTGTGAGAGTTCAGCAGGTGGAAATTCTTGTTGAAAGAGAAAACCGAGAATGAAAGAAAGGAGGATGGGATTGAAACAGGCTATGTGAAAGAATGTTTGTTTAAAGTACATAAAAGCAGGTGGAATTACCTGCGTACCTACGTATAATGGAAAACTGGTTTATAAAAGTACCAATGGCTATAGAAATAAACGAGAGAGGCATAGAGAGTGAATGGAATTCATGGCATTCTCAAGAAGGACAAGACAAGTGATTTGACATTGGCTAAGAAGTAAGTAGTTTAAGGAAGAAGGGTATTGCACTTTTGACCGTGCCTATATATGTCTACCAATACCAATCGTTAGGTACACAAAAATGTGAAAAGAAGCAGCTGAGATTGTTACCTTACCCTAAGTGGAAACCTTCCTCAAAAAGTTCACGTTGGAGGAAGTGGTGAAAGTTGGGAATAAAATGGACATTGACACGAAAAATTGTACAGAGTATATATACATAGGTAAATATTATATGTACTTTTGATGTAAAATATTGCCTACGCGTGTTGGTATGAATGTAAATATGTATATTTATTGTTATTATGGCATGGACATTAAAATGTTCCTTTGGGTGTAATAACTCGTTTCCTCGCTGTGTATGATGATGATGATGATGATCATTTTGTTTCATTTCTGTCTTTACCTTTCTTACGTAGGCCTACAAAATAACAAAGTATTCAATGGTAATAAAACAAGAAAAACTTGCAAAGTTGCCAGACTGCTGCCATGTATGTGTTGCATTGTGTGAGCCATCTGAGATATGTATTATAAACGCGCATAAATCGGTTTGTGTTGATCCCAAAATGGCCATAAAGAGATGGTGAAAATGATGAAAGCAGGCAGGTGAAATAGGAACAGTAGTGGAAACAGGACACAGTCTGGTAGTGATGAGCTGGTTGTGTTTGGGAAATAAAGCATGTCTACTTTTCTGTATGTGTGAGTGAAAGTGAAGTATAAGCCCGTTTTCCCTTATTTCAATGAGTATATTTTTGTTGGCTCACTTTACAAAGTCCAAAATTTAATAAAAACTGGGTCTACAACCTAAAATTTTGGCACAAAAGAGGAATGCACGTGAGTAGGTTTGGATTGTACAATTTTTCGTAGTGGTGGTCTAGAGACTGGGGGTAATTTGCAACGTTTAGCTTTCTATTTTAACGTCCGTTTACTCTTTAAAGTATGCATAAAATTTATTCAAAAACAGCATGGGATATCATTTTGAACAAAACCAAAATGCGAATTTTCAATTCCACCTTTGCATGTACCTAGCACCAACCCACCACCACCACCACCATAAAAGGGAGGAAATAAGGGAAACGATGCGAATAGACCTTGTCGATTGTAGGCAGTTAAAAGAGCAGGAGTGATGAGAGTACCTTCCGTTTCCAGTTCACTGGCTGCTACTAGTATTCACTATTTTCTTCTTTTTTTTGTGTCCTTCCTCTACTGGGCGATTTTGCATATATTCTCTCAATTCTTCGTTTTTGCATGTAGCAAGCCGCCACAGCAGCCAAAAACATAGAAGTAGCGTTCGTTCAAGATAATAATAATAACCGTTACAATAATTTTGATGGTAACGACACTCCTTTATGATTGTTCTGTGACGTGGAAGCGGTGAACTAGATCGCCCATCATCCTCACCGTCACCGACCATGCCATGCATGTGCAATCCCCGTAATATTTATGCTGTACGCAACGGGCGCAGCATGGAACTCTACGAAATAATTGCTGGGTTTTCTCTCTCTTCTCCTTCCTCTTTCTCTCCAAAAATTATACGCAAAGTCGATATTGTAAATATTTTTGTCATGTCACCCAGTAGTAGGCCAGTTCAGTCGAGTGGAGGGTGGCAAAAGGGAAGGAGTAAGTATGCTTTGGTGGAGGAGATTCACTCACTATTCAGTCATCGCATCACATACTCAAGTAAACAAAAAAAATCTGCAAAAATATAACCAGACAAGGCGACTCATCTCTTTCCCATAAAAAACAACAACCAGAGCAGCAACAACAAAAAACATACATGGCTGTGTACACTTTGCCGTTGTGCATTATTATTGTGCTTTTATGCGGGTGGGAGTTAGTAGGCATATGTACATTTTGTTGTTGTTATGATGCTCATAGAGGCGGAAACGGAAAGTGAGCATAAATCAATCGAACGAGGACATAGAGTACAGAGAATAGTGAGATTATAGTAGTTCAGGTTTTTATTCACCCAAGAGACTTGCCTGCATTGTTGTTATTGTCGTAGACTATGTATCTTGGAACATTAGCCTGCTACCATTGCTGTTCTGCTTTCCTGTCTATAGCCAAAGTAGTAGTGATGATGCTGAGAATAGATATCTGGTTTACATGATGATTATGGAATGATAATATGCATGCAGAGAAGTGCACAACCGCAGTAAACAGCAGTTATCACTTTAGCCTACATTTTCATACTTTTTTTCACCTCGACCGCCGCCACCACCACCACTACTACCGCAGCAAAAACGGCATCACAAACAGTAACCGCACCGCATCGAGTGAAAATAAAATGTTATCAAAAAATTTCACAATAGCAAAATTGTTCAGTTATACTAGTGCCTTGGATCGAATGACGCGTTGTTGACGGCATGGTGTTAGCGATACTATTGTAACTGAAGTGCTGTGTATTACTTTGACGAAAAATGGGAATATTTTTAGAGAAGAAAGAATAATGTGTATGGTTATGATGATGATGGCATAAGCTGGGGAAGAGAGTAAAGTGAGTAAGATAGGTTATAGGATGCGTAAATAAAAGTGAAAGGAATATAGGAAAGAGGATAGAATTGCAGCTTGAATTGTTTATATGGTGTGCATGCTACAAATAATATATGATCCGACTGAGGTAGGCAAGAACACACTACTCTCCACTATTTTTACTTTACTTTTCATCGGGGAGAAAGCAAGGGCTACAGTTTATCATCAAGAATAGAAAGTATGTAAATTGCAAAATGCATGTAATAATAATAATATATATAAAGAGGGAAAAGAGCTGAATTGGGATTATTGCTGAACTGGAAAGAGAGAACGTTCAATCTTTTTTTCTTCTTCTTTTCATGCTGCTCCACTCGGTTGATACAGTGGAATATATGGAGCACACACTTTGCAAAACGTAGAACTTTAATATAAAAAAAAAGTTTCAAACAGCAAGGATGGGCACACAGTATTCCACACACTTCATTTCACTCTTGGTTCACTCTTGGTCCATGCACAAAAATATGTTACAGAGAAATATTATTGCCTAATTTTTAACATTTTTATTAGGCATTTCTTTCACTTTTACTGAAGTATTTGTGAATCTTCCGAGAGTGACAAAATGTTACTTGGAGTTACACTCATCAATGCCACCAGTTCCACTTTTTTTAAAATCAAAGCTTTATAAGATGCAGTTACCCAACTGAAATCACAACAACCCTCTCTGCTGTGCAATTGTGCCCATCATTGATTTGCATTCCCCCATAAAGAATGGAAAGGGAATTCTAGCGATGGGATTGCCTTGAAGGAGAAAGTTGATGAGAACTGCAAATTCACTTTCCCCTTCTTTTTGTTACACGATTCCTTTTTCCCTTTGAGGATTTTTATGTCTATTACCTAGGTATATATAATATTCGTACCTTTAGAGGCCCATCATCTCTACCAAACCAACAACACCATGTTATTTTATCCTCTTTTCCTTTTATGTAATAAAAAATTTACTCGGATACTTTTCCTTTTTTTTCTCTCTCCTTTCATGTCAAGTTGTGGGCTGGGTTTACACAGATACATTTATTATAATATTCCTTTATAAAATGGGACAATAAAAATACCCAGAAATAATGTAACATGACATTTAAAATGACTAGGCACAACACAACAAAACCAATGTTGCTTCATGCTAAAAAAAAGAAACAAAAATGAAGATTGAATGCCGCAGTTTTTTGTATTTCTACTGTACCAATAACGACAATTTTTTTTGCATATAAAAGTTATGTCTCCCTTCTATACTCATCGTCATATTCATCTATATTCGCAAAAGTTGTACTAAAGATTTTTTCCCCTATTAAAAGAATAGTTACTATTTAAAAGGTAAACACAAACTTTAAAAACCCGCTAAGGCATTCAGCAAAACGACTTACTACAGCGTTATTATTTTAGTACGTCAGCAGATATCATCACGTAAGTAAATATTTCAGTTCTCCATCTGTCACTGCTCTTTATTACAGTCTGAATGTCTAAAAACATACTGACAGCCAGTATAGTAGAAGCATCCTGGAGAAGACACAAATTTTGCGTGAGTTATTATTACTTCACAAAAAGGAAATAAGTTTTCATATGTGGGCACACACTTTTTTCATGCCTTTAGCATAATGCTATTAATAAAACTTCCTTTTATTCTCATCGCATAAAATTTCATGTCAGGTTTTTCCTCTCGGTACAAAAATAATTGCTGTGTGATGATGTTAATAGAACAGAGCAGTCCTTTTAAAAATGGAGAATGGTAGAAATTTTTAATAAAAAAATGTACTATCAAACAAAATTTATGTGCGTGTACGTCGTTATGCTGGTTTTTGTGTTGATTTTATTCGACATCATGATGATGGTTTATTTCTACCCAAGAAGAGATGCTAATTAAACTAAAAATCATTTTTGGTTGAATTTTCAACTGCTCATAATATCCACTTTGACGTCACTGCTACTACCATTTTAAACAAAAAATTAATAATGGATGAAATCTTATTTTCTACCTTAATAGGTTTCATGATACAATTTACTAAAGATTGTTCCCCCCTTTTATGGTCTTTTATTACATTTATATTCTGTACAATGTTAAGGCAGCTACTTGACAGAAGCCATAAAAAAGAGAAACACATTTTTACTCTTTTGCTGTCGTTTTGCCCCACACCGGTTTGGTACTACCTGCTTTCACAATAAATAGAGTGGTAAAAGCCAGTGGAACCATTTTATACGACCACAACCTCAGCTTACCATTGCAATAACTGCAAAATACTTGTTTATTATCTGACATTGCGGTGACATTGAGCTGATAGCAGCTCAAAAGATAATTTTATAACCAGATAATAAAGCTATCAACTTTGTTGTCTGCTAATATGTTTTAAAAAGAAGACTTATCGGTTTCAAGGGAAATGTCAACTTGCCTTTGAATTCATTTTAAAGCAGCTTATGAATCATTTAGTACCTCAGTCATAGTCAGTACCTCTTAAACCGCTACTCATCTTAAAACCTTTTTTGGTAGATACAGCTTTGAGAATCATGTCTGATGGCAAGGAAGAAGAAAAAAAATGGAAAAAATGCCACACTTGTTTTCTTGCCTTTACAAAACATGCTATTAATTCCCTTTCCTCTTATAACTACTGACATAATTCGCATCTTGAATTCTGATACACATCACAAAGAGAAAATAAAATACATTCATTCACAAAAGAAAAGAAGAAAAAAACGTATACTTCCTATACACACTTCCTGGATGTATTATGTTCATGTGTAGGATGCATCTACCCAGGCAGTCATGAAACTCAGAAAGAAGAAAATAGGTCCTTTGATGAAAGCCTCTCCTGAGAGATTATGAAATGAATGACGATGTGGACTAGACTACTGGGAACAAACTGAAATGGGGGAAGTTTTTTATGGCAAAAACTAGTTTTCTCTTCCTTTCAACGTTATACTATTAACCATACTTGACTGAAAGCTGAAAAAATATCTATTTACCAAACCACTTCCCACTAGACTGATGGCCTAGAAAATTTGCCCCTCCTCCGCAAAATTCTTCTGCTCCACTTTTTATTTTCAATATTCAAATTTAAATAAATAAAGCAGTCAGAGAGAGGGGAAAGAGCCTTCATTCATATAAAGACATACATATAGGCATGCATCTTTCATCTTTAAGGAAACTTGGTGTACGTGAAAAAGTTAAAGAAAACAGAAACAGGATGTAACCGTTTTTCTCCGGAAATTTAACGATGGAGAAAAAAAATGTAGGTAATAATCGACAAGTTTCTAGCTAACAACTTTGGTGCTGTAAAGTGGCTGTGTGACGCTACTGTAAGAAATCCTTTCGTGGGTGGGGTGAGTGTGCAAGACACCAAGATTGCGAATTGTGTGCTACAATTTATATTATTATGCTGGTACATGTCTGTAAATTTGTTTTTCTTATTTACATATTATGACACTACCGAAGACACTTTTTTTTCTGCAAGCGTATTTGACTAAACTCTCTGTTTGTCAACCATCTAGTAAACTAGTAATATGCCTCGACTAACTTGGTCGGTCATGTCGGTATGTGCCATAAATAACGTTTCAGGGTAGATTACCATACATACTTGGTCTTTTAAGAATAAGGGTCGAGGGAAGGATTTTTTTTTTGAATCGACACACAAACAGAATTCATTTATTTATTTATGTTAGTATTTATACTTTTCCCAAAAGTTTGGTTGTTACACTTTTTAGCGACTACTTTTTAGAATAGTTTATTACTGAGAATTTTTCATAAATTGTTCCATTTTTGGGTTACACAGTGAAAGAATTTTATTTTTGGATCTTGCATAAAGCAAATAAAACTGAACGTTTTCTCATCTCTGCTTTCATTGTATACATAGTTTCTGTTTTCTTTCAAAAGTGTAAGCATTTATGTGTAGTGTGTGTGTATCTGTTTACCATCTTTTCTTTTCCTTTTTTTTACAAAAAGTAACATTTCTCCCCAACTTCATTTTCCCCAGTGGCTGTGCATGTTTGCAGAGTCTGATCTGGAAGCACGTTAACAGAGAGAACTAAGCAGCTAAACAACGTACGATACNTTTCTTTTCCTTTTTTTTTTACAAAAAGTAACATTTCTCCCCAACTTCATTTTCCCCAGTGGCTGTGCATGTTTGCAGAGTCTGATCTGGAAGCACGTTAACAGAGAGAACTAAGCAGCTAAACAACGTATGATACGAGAAAAACTCTCTAAAAAGAGTACATATTAGAAATACATGCATTCCCTTTTTCTTTCAGGCTGAAAGTAAACAAAAAGCTAACAATTCAGAAAAAAAAATTTCTAGCTGCTACCCGTTTATGAATATGGATGGTTATTTATAAATGGTTTATGTGTTTATTTATTTAAAACTTTCCTCTTTTTCCTCCTTATTTCTAGAATGACGGAGACAGACAGCAAATAAAAAACTTGTCCTTTCGCAAAATTGAAATAATGCTGCCATGTTCAATTTCTCTAAGGAATTTTTGTACTTTGAGTTTGACTGCTGCTGCTTTCAAGTGCTATCCACCACGAATGAGTGAACGCAAACGAGATGCATAATGTGCTGATATTTTATTTATGTAATGAAAAGATGACTGTATAGCGTACTTTTTGTGCATAAAAAATAGTTCTACAAGTGTCCCGCAAGCACACTTTTAAAAAATTCACAAGTAAAAAAATTAACAATTTGTTTATCTTTCTGTTTTTATGTATCTTTCAGGTTTTAACAGAGCCAGAAAAAGTATCTTTGCGTGCAGGGCAAAAGTAGTTAATGTGAAGGCCAACCTTGCAATCATCACTCATTGAAGACACGAGGCAGCAAGATTCTGTACCCTGCAATTTCAAGATAACCTTCGCAGCCGGTGCTAAAGTGAATGCAATAAGAGCAAGTCAAGAAGAGTACTTACTTTTTTAGTGGCAAGTGCAGTAGTGTGCAAACAAGGAGAAATAAAAGTAAAAAGGATTATTTGTCAAACGTCACGTTCATTTTATTTTTTTCAACGAGCCACTGTCTAATCCCAGCAGGAAGAAGAAGCAAAAGAAAATAAAGGAAAAGTGAGGAGGAGGAGAAGCAGCATCATCACCATCATTGTTATCATCACATGACCCCTCTCGGTCTCGTTTCAGCTTTGTAGCAGTCATCCTCCTCGTCGTCGCTGCTTCTCCTGCTATCATTTTAATAATGACGACCATTACTCCTCCACTCCATTCACAACTGGTGAAAGCAACCTGCTTCCTACTCATGCTTCTTCCTCTTGTCGACATGATTGGTAAGAAAAAAAGGAATGAAAAAAAACTTGCTTCATGATTACTTTTCTTCCCTATTGCCTCTCTACTCATGATCACGATGATGAAGACGACGACAACGATGATGATGATCATTTCTTGCCATTTTCCTTCCTTTCTTTATTTTTTTTTTACTTCTTAGCATTTTGCGTCTATTCTCTGATCCTAAGCTATTCTAAGAGGAAGAATCAATGAATATTACGTTGAAACTGTAGTGTCGTTGTGAACGGAAGAAAATGCCATTTTGCTGGTTACATTCCACGGTTCATGGTCTGCTTTCATTTTCATTTTTTTCACTAACAGCAGCAATTTTTATAGGCAAAGTTTCACTAAAGTAGATACAGAAGAAAAGTAGAGGCTGCCGTGCACACGGCACACACTTTACGTCAGACAAGAAAAATGGCCAACTCTTTATTTCGTTCAGTCAGACAGAGAGGAAGCAAGCATGAATGGTGATAGTAGTACAGCAAAAGTAGCAGTAGTAGTAGTAGTTGCGGAGCATTGAACAGTGGTAAAATGAGTAGCTTTTTTGGGTGCATGGATTTGGATTGAAAAGAGGAAAATAGCAAGCAGGGCACCACATACAAAAAAAGGGAAAAGGTCTCAGCTGGATTTGTCGGAGTTCATTCTTTTTGAGATATATGCCTTTGTAAAGTGCTCCTGCTGCTTTTCTTGATGATCACTGTATATAGTTTAACTATACAAGCTGGAAACAGACTACACACAAATTCTACAGTGGATTCCCGGTGATATGTACTTCTGAGAAAGATTAGCTGTGTTAAATAAGCTGACTTGTGAGTAAAAGCGTAAAAGGACCACTGTTTCTCTTGTTGCGAGTAGTATAAATGTATTTTTTATAATGGACTACTTGTCTTTGCTAAAACTAATGCTGCTACTACTACTACTACTAACTAATGTCAGGGTTGACTACATAATCGTCATAATAATCCTTCCTGCCTTGAACTGCCAGCAAAACTAGTATGTAGCCACTTTCCACTTACAATTATTATCAGAGGAGAAATAGTAGTAGCCTAAAAAGGTACTCAAGTAATAATAAACTAGCGCTTCTGTTGCTACCATTACTGGTCTGATAGTGATGTAGTAATAGGTGACCTTTTTCAAGGGAGCAACAAAGTCACATCCAGATACTCTGCTTCTAGCAATTTGCAAAAGTGTCGTATAAAAAATGTGAAACAGAGGCAGAGGTAGAACGGCAAGTTGACTAGTCCCACCACCACCACCACCGCTGCACCGGCAATAATAAAACTAAAGATTTGTGTCCCTTCTTCCTTTCTTCATGTAGATATTTGCATGCTTGCTACCACCGTAATGTACATGACTGTAGAAGATACTATTATATACATATGTTGAGGAGTCGTTTCTTTATTTCCTGCATCGCCATTTGCAACCTATAGAGTTTTGGTTTGGCGGCAGTAAGTAGTGGGGATGGTGGTGGACTGTGAAGTTGAAAATGAGAGCAAAGGAGCAGAGTTTTATGCTCCGACAAAATCAGCCAAAAGAGGAGAGAAAAGCCGAAACGCAAGCCAAGTCTGTGAAAATATTTTGCTGTTAGAAAAGTGGTGGCCAGGGATTATAAAAGCTTGGTTGTGAAAATGTGTATCACATTACGTGAGTGGAAGAAGTCTGTGCTGCTGTACATATAATATTGTATACTTTTTTTTCAAGTGGGCTTCCTCTGACTACTAGCCAGACGAACAAAAAGTGCTCGTAAAAAAGTTTCAAGTGTGTATTATTTTCTTAAGGGTCTATATCCTCCTTCTCCTCCACTTGCTTTATCAACAACAGCAAAAGGCAGTTTACACTTTCTTAAGAAAAAGAGGAAAATACATCGTGCAAGACAGCGGCTAAATGATGATGATGATGATGAGAATATGAGATCATTATGGCTGTCTTTCTTTTTTTAGTCAACCATTTTCACACACACTCACAGATCCTCTCAATTTCCTCTTTAAAAAACGCACAGCCTTACGCTTTCTCCTTTTTTTGCTAAGGTGTTTCCGGCTTCCATTTACTATAATTATAAGGATACAAAATGTGCGTGTTTTTCCAACGAACGACTTTCATTTTGCAATTTTCATCAACGCAAACGGGAGAGAGATTATATCTCTTTCGTTTTCGAAGAGTTTTCCCCTATTGTTCAACCAAATGAGACCAATGTTATTTTTGAGGACTGTATTATATGCATGAACCAAGTTCCTTTCTACTACTATCACTCCTTTTTATATCTATTATTTGTCTGTCTCAGTCAGTCCAGACTTACTTTTAGCTTCTAAATGTGTTATTATTCTAACTTGGTGCGTTTTCCCTTCTCATCTAAATGACCCATTAAAACATAGAGAAAATTTCCTTTTTCTACTATGTGAACAAACTTAAGTAGGTTGAATGAGATTCCGCAAGAGCGATGATGATGATGATGATAGGAAAAACGGTTATTATTGCCATTTCTATTTTGTGTTTGAGATGAGAAAGGCAAAGAAAAAGAGAGGTCGGTCGGTGTATAATATGTATATTTACAATCAGTAACACTGCTCATGAAGCAGCTTACGATACTAAAAGCAGTGTAAGCTTTTTGTTGTAATTTTGTAATCTGCACAAAACAGATTGTTGTTGCAGACCTTGTACATTACAGTTTTACAGATGAATTCAGAGTGAGAGAGAGAGAGAGAAAATAGAATTGTAACTGGAGATGGGATGCAGTGGTAGAAATACTGAGATAGTTTATAATGTGTCATTATAGAATATTACATTTGAGTACTACAAGTTTAAGGTATGTACAAACATTTTGTCGAAAATAAAGATAATAATAAAATGGGAACGTTCACATATATATTTTTTGGAGGGCAAGGTGTGTGTGGGTCAATTGCAAGCTTACAAACACATGATGACATGTCATTTCCAAAAAAAACTATAATGACCAAGAGAGCAGCAGCGCAAACCTATAAAGGAAAACGGTCCGTTTGATAACATGAACTGGGAATGTTTCCGAAAATGGAAATTGGGGGAAAAAGCTGTAATAAGTAAATGTGCAGCTCTCGTTATTTTCCTATTACGTTGTACATACAATACAGATTACTGTTGCAGATGAGATCTCCCCTCCTTTTCTCTGTCTCTGCCTCATTCACTCTTTTTTGTTCTTTTCATTGCTTGTCATTTTGCGATAAAAACGAAAGAATGGCGACAACAACGACAACGGCTTTGCCATAATATTCTCTTCGTTTTATAGTACTTTTTTTGTCTTTCAAAATTGTACGGCACACAGCATATGCCCCATTTACTTACTCTCCTTTTTTTCGTATCATCTCATCTCACTAATCTGGAAGAACAAATCGAATATTTTTGTTTCGTTTGCTACGGCATTGTAAAAAAAAGGAAACAACGAGGAAGATAATGCGATTTTTTTTTCACTTGTGTTTATTTTCATCTCAGTACCCAAAAGCATGTCTCTATTGAAGATTCCACAGCCTTTACATTCTGTAGAGATGTAGACCAATTTTTAAAAATCGTGATCAAATTTGTAAAGCTTTTTTTTACAACATGATCTGATCATCAAATTTTTACAAAAGTTAAACTGAAGAAATGACCAGGTTCTGATCGTTTCTCTTCCATCTTGTTGCATACACAATGCCTTGTGCATTCTAAGCAGCAATTCATACACAATACTGCCACCACTGCCATCATCTCACTGAATAAAATATATTGCAATGCAATTTGGGAATTAACGGTAGTAGGTATTCTTCCTTTCGTCCCTTTTTTCGTGACGATGTGTAGTGTTATGAAACACCCTTAATAGTTAACTTGCTTTTCTTTCGTCGGCCTTGGCTATGACCAGTAGTCCTCGTTGTACGTAATAAAACTGCACATTATATTCCATGCATCACCACACCATATCGTGGTGGGTTACAAAATGCGAAAAATACTTTAAGCCCAATAAAATGGAGTGGGTATGCAGAATAAATATATGGGACGACACGTTCATCCGTTGAACATGCACTGCATATTTTGTGCATCCTTTTTTTATCCAGTTTGTGGGTTCTTTCCAGTCTACTTTGTACATACATATTTTTCCCCTTTCTGCATTACTACTCGCCTATTCTTTTAGAGTTTTAAAGAGTAAAGGAAAGGAGGAAACAAGGGAGAAAGAGAAGAGAGATAATCTAAAGTTGTGTGCTTGACCCAAATAGAGAAATGATAGGATGAAGAAGGACCACCGCATCCGTGGACTGTAAACTGTGCGGTTTGGTTTGGCCAGATATACACATAGTTTGGGTAGGCGACTGCCTGGTAGATAGCCAGCTATTATAATAGTTTTCTTTATTTAACAAGGCTGCTTTCATAATTTAATTGCATGATAGTACAAACCATAAAGTTGGAGCAGGGAAACTTATTAAAAATTAAGTCAAGGGGAATTTTACGGGGAATAAGTTTTGGAAGGGATGTCGCCATCTTAAAATAAATTTAAACTTTTTTTTGGCTCTGGCTGTTGCTGCTGCGGTTTGGGTAAAGGAAAAGAAAAGTTTTGCTAAATCTGGGAAAAGCCACGCAGTAGATAATAATATAATGAGAGTAATGATAATAATAATGGCTTTACGAACAAATTGTATTAAAGCAACAATAAAGAAAAGTTAAAACAATCCATACTGACATTGTGTGAATGCGAGTGTGCGTGCGGTGGATAAATAAATGGAAATAGTTTTGTTGGTTGCACGGTTGTGGAGTGGTTATTATAAGGATTCTACTGGTGGTGGCGGTAGCGTCACTATTTCTATTTAAGACAAAAGATGAAACTTATTGTCATTCTTGTTTAAAACTTTACCGGGGCGGAAGGCAAAATTTAATGACTTAAAGTGGTAAGAATTAAACGCAAACTAAGAGAAATACGAAGAAAGTAAGTACAAGATAGTGTGGCAAAATACTTATTTCATGGTAAATATTTTAGTTTAAGGGTAAACCAGTAGTAAGACGAATAAACCCATATTAATTACTTTATTATTAATAATAATTACTATTTGTGGCAACTTAATATGAAGTATGTACCTAATTATTCATCATAATTAAGCCTGTTTGCTACTTTTACCTGCGTATAAAACGACTCCAACTTATGTATACTGTGGTGAAAAACTACTTTTAAAGAAATAAATAATGTGGTAATCCTTTTATTAATGAGCTCTTTGAAAGAGAGAGAGAAAGAGCCATATGGATGTTATTCCGTAGTGTTCAAAGAACGTCAAGAACCTCGGTTTGTTAAATAATTTGAATCCAATTACGTATTTGGAGTTAAAAATAGAAATTGTCTGAATGCACAGAAAAATGTCATTGTTTAAGCTATAGAAAAGTGCCGTCTTAATTGACGTCTTATTAAATCTGATGGAATTTACTTGCACATGGAGAAACAAATTGTAGAAGAAACAGTCGAAGATTTTCATGTCATATTCAAGGATTACGTCTAGTTAAGTTGGTTGGTATTCATGTAAATAATAAAAAAAATGTATCTCTGTGTTGCACGTATTTGCCGGTTTCTGGCTTGGTTTTTCCTGCCAAGTGTAGCATTTATTTTGATACCGACACGTTCAACGTAGCCTATTTGAAAAGACAGAAACTCCTTTGGGAGCTCCTCTGTCTTTGTTCGTTCTGATTCTGCAGAGGTAAATTTGTGCATAGAAAATTGTGGGGTGCGTGCAGTAAAACATTTTTTTTCATGCTATGTACACATACTAATGATATTATTCAGTCTCGTAATATTATTGTGGGATTGTGGGAAAGTCGGTGGAATTGGATGCAATGATTAGGTATTTGGTCGGTTGATGGTATGTAGTAGTAAGATTTTTCTTTTATATTTTATTTCCTCTGTTCTGCTCTGTCATCATTTTTTTACTTGTTTTCTTCACTCCCAACCGGATAACACGCATTTTTGTCTTTAGTCTTGTCATATGCGACATCATGTTATCTGGCAGTATATCATCCTTTCTCAAGACACCAAGTTTTTTCTCGCACCACACCTGCTACACTCAAACCTGCTTTTACTGCTTGATAAGGCAGTTATGCTGCTGTATACAGATACATAAAAGTACATAACTCTTAATATGTATAATTTTTGGCATGTGTTCACATTTTTTCCCCCTTACAGCTCACTCTGCTCGTGTCTCGTGTCTTATTCGACACGGGTAAAAAATGGGATGATAGAGCCACATTTCTCAATTGTCACATGAACAGCTCAGTCCAATCGTTTTTTATGACTTTCCTCCGTTTTTCCTTTTTCTACTGAGTAAATCCACCCCGTCACGCACCACCACTACTAGTACAACAACGCACTTTTTCATATCGCATAATAAATACATCCAGCGCTCAACAACTATCGCTACCACTACAACTGTCATATTCCATGTCCGCATCTTTTCATCATTTTACACTACGCTTTTATTCAAAAGTACAACTAAACATTCCATCGTGATGATGTTACACATACCATCATACATACTCGCCACCTACCTATGCAATTTTTGTCCTGTGTTTACATAATGTTTTTTTTATTACTGCACTGCAGAGCAGCACGAAGGTAGCGGTGTTTATGAACTCGCCACACAAGACAGACAGTGAGCAATTTTACTGCAACGAAAAAGAGAAAATCTCGTTTTTTCCCATGTCTTCATTTTTCTCTAGTTTTTTTTATAATGGTATGTTTTTATCTTCAGCAGGAAAAAAAATATGATGAAAGATGAAAAGAGGGTGAGGCTTCTACTACTGGAGAAAAAAAACAGATGAAAAGAAGGTGGAAAGTAATGGAAGGCCATTCCAATGAATGTACGTTGAGAAAAGAAAATGACTCTATGAACTGTTATTCTACCTCTTCTCCTCCTCCTCCTTGTGTACTGGTTGAACAAGAACGAACATGAAACTATTATCCTCCTCCTTCCCCTCCAACTTCACTTTACAGTTACATCAAGTAAATAACTTAACCAACCTTCAGTCTCTGGAGCAGTCGGTCCAGTCATCAGATGAGAGACTTGCTTGTGCGGCTGCATTCAACATACATACTTTTCCACCTTATTTCCTCTTCAGAGCTCATTCAGGTTTCATGTGGCACTACTAACTCTACATATACTTTCACTTCTTTTTTTTTTGCTGGACTCATTCCAGTGGGCCGTTTTCATAAATTAACTCATCGGTGGTAGTGGCAGTGGTGTGCTGCAAGCTAAAAATAGTTTTGTAGAAAACCTTAGAGAGAGAGAGAAAAAAAACCTGTACCACACTCATCCATTTTTGTGCCGTTTACAGAATATACTTTTTATACATTTAACTAGCCAAGTGAATGTGTAAATTAGAAAGATGGAAAAAGTTGAACGCAAGATTTTCTCCTCCGTTTAAAAGATGGTAAGAGAGATGAATAGCGAAAAAAGCTGAAATGAATGAGAGGTGAGTGAAGTAAACGAGAAGAAAGCTATTTTATCTCATTACTAGCTAGCTACTTCACTACACTGCAATAGCACATCTCACGCGAGAACTCATCTTTTATGCTAATATATTGACAACTTTTTTTTTTAAACAAGAGTATGTACTACTATTTATACAGGTTAAAAAAGTAAAATATAGGACGTGTACATTTTAGAAATTTTTCTTATCAGATGGGTGATGTTGATGATGATGACGATGATGATGATAAAGATGATGGAGATACTCAAATTTCTGAGTGTAGAAAATCTACTGTGTTTCGCTCTTGTTCTGTTTACTTTTCACTTTCTTTCCTTATTTTTTTCTTCTTTTTTTCATATTTCCCTTAAAGAATGACTACTGCTTTTGCTCCTTACTTTTCTTGTCTCTTTCTAATTCCCTGAAAGAACGTACATATTTGCAACTTGCTGTAGGGATATGTCGAATGAAGAAGGTTAAAGGAAATGACTACAGCAGCAGAGGGAAAGACAGGCAAAGGGAGAAAGTGAACGTCCCACTTTTCTCTTCTTGTCTTTTTCCTTGCTCGCTCCTTTTTGTACATGTCGTTGTCATTATTCTTTGTTCATTTTTAAACGAGCAGAGTGAAAAAATATATATAGGTATACATTTTCCATTTATAGTAGAATATAATTTTCCAACTGTATTTTGTTCTTCAAGCCGTCAAATAGACATGCATAAATATTTATGGCGATTAGACCTGCATAAATGAAGCTGGAGACCTGCCAAGGAACGCCAGCACAAGAATGCTTTTTCTCTTTCCATTTAGCTCATTTAAAAATCCCTTCTTTATCCTGTACGTCGTGTTGGTGTGTGGTACCTCAATCCTCTTCAATATACAATATTGTGTTGTACCTCTATGTCATGCCATGCCACCATACCACCACCTACATAAATGGTGTAGCTTGGATGGAAGTAGCGGCTGTGGTGTGGTGAATAATATTAGAATATGTTGGCATTTAGCAGAATGGAGAAAGAAGAATGGAAAGGATGGAAAAAGTGTCATGCGGTTTAATGGCAAAATATTCTATATGAAATAATGTTATGGTAGTAGAAGCCAGGGCTAGAGAGAGAGAGAGAGTATGCATATACATATGCTAAATTGTCCCAATCCACACATTTTTTTTGTTTTGGAGAGCTCATGCAAAACGACAACGAGTACGACAAAACGACGACATACTCTTCTTAACTAGGAGACAGGGTTGCATGCAAGAAGAGAAACGAAAGGAAAATGAGCAAAAGTGTTTGGAAAGAGCAAAAAACGAGAGAGAGAGAAAGAGAAATTTAAGTAGGAAAAAACGAGTGTGCTCCTCTCTACTACTGCTTAAATATGTTGGTTTTTTTTTCGTTGAAAGAAAAGTTGGTAGTTTTGAAGATGGTACTGCTACTGCTGCGAGCTGATTATGATAATCCATTCAATCAAAAGTTGTGTTGTCTTTCTTGGTTCCTGTTTCTTAAACTTCTTCCTGGAATTCTGTTCGGGTATTATGATGACTGCTGCTTGCTGCTGAGAGGTGGTGGAGAAAGAGATGGGGGATGAAGCTGAAATGATAATGGAATTCTAAAGAGATTTTTCTTTACCATTTTTTTCTATTTAGATGGCTGTTCCGTATCTGTACTTTGTACTTGGTTATAATAAGCTTTAAAAGTGAGTGGGGTAGCTCGTGTATTTGATTTTTAAAGCGATAAAAACTTTTTCCTTAAAAATGAATGTGGTGCTTCAAAGGAACTTGCTTGGATTTTTAAGTTTATTGGAATGAAGGAAGTTTATCAGTGCAATCACTGGACTAGACGTCTATTCTTGAGGGGCGTGCGGCGGCCGCGTGCTTAATGTTTGGGAGGATATTATTAAATCATATAGAAACTTTACCGACAGACAACAAGTTGAAGGTTATAAGTACAAAAAATAAGCACCACCGAATAAAATATCTGACTCTATTATAAAGCATTCTGTACTTTTATAATCAGCGAGATTCAAGTTGCAAGGCACGGCAGCAGCACTTATTCTAATGACTAAGTGGAGTGTTTTCAGGAGAATTCTTATGATGAAAAGTTTATTTTGTCGCTGTGAAAGAAAAATACGAGAATATGTGTGGCATTCATAATGCTGTGTGTGTAGGTGTAGGTATATATATAATCTTTAGATATTTCTTTAGTTCACAGTTAGATTAGTAATCCAGTTTATTTCAAACTTTGGTGAAGTTTATTTAAAATCGAGTGACTTTAGATGACTTTTTAAATGAAAGAAAATGATGAAGATGATAGCAGAGAGCCAAAAAACTATTTGCAGGCATAATATGCACGTGTCACGCGTCGTCGCTTAACTAAAAATGCTTTTGTATGAAAAGTTTTAGAGTTACCGGCGGATGCAAAGAAGATGGAAGATGTGACGCTTGACTTTTTGGAATTAATAGAAGGATGAGCTAGTTCATTTGTTCTACTGCAGTTTGAAAGGATGAGAAGATGATGCCTTCTGATGCCGATATAATTTTAATAATAGATTATCTCTAACCTAATAGTATAGTAGGTGAGTAGGAATCGCAACGTCAAATGATCGTTCAGATTGACAATCTACAAGATACGTTGAATATTACTGTAGTTGTGAAAAGAAAATGGAAAACTGAAAATAAGTCAAATTAACTGTAAGAATAAGAGGAAGTATAAAGTGCGAGATGAACCATTTGAAATCATTTAAGAACATGCATTACTTTAATATTATGAAAGGAAATCATCGTCTTCAAGAG
>JAHZMZ010001539.1:0-10118 GCA_027743805.1 Lepidocyrtoides sp. E14 | reverse complement strand
CTTGGGAGAGTTGAAAATGAAAGTAACGAAATTACTTTTCACTTTTCTCCTGAGCTATTTTGTAAAGAAGAAATTGGCGGTTTTTGCAAGGAACGAAATAGTCTAAGCTATAGCATCTTACTCACTTGTGTGTGCAGACAGGCTCAGACGAAGACGTGTGCTAGCATTAACCTATAAAAATATTATATTGAAGGCTTTCCTGAGAGCTATCTTCCATTTCCTATCTAAAACCAAGGAATACCGAGTGTGAGAACAGCAACATGAATGTGGGTTTATAGCCTTTAAAGTTGTTCCTCAGGGAATTCTTGTGAGCATAAAACTTTTATTCATGCCATCTTTTAAAAAATTGCCTGGAAAAATAGGAAGGAACACTCTGAAATGACAGTGGTTGCAATGGCCCACTATTACTACAGCCATCAAAGAAGAAACAGAAGCTTAGTATTTTTTTTCTGGGGAAAACTTACAACAAGAAAATAGTTCTTCATCTCAATGAAAAAATGCATTCACGAGCTTCAAGTTTTGTCTTCCTTCTTTGTTGTCGTGTCTGCTGAAACGTGGCCAAATTTCATATCCTAGTCTACTTGACAAAAGGGGAGCCTTACCTATGTCTTTATATATCATAAACATTTATGTCCAATATATTATCCAATACAACACTATGCAAAAAGCAACCACCGACTGCAGTGTAATATTATATCCTATTAAGCTGTGCTTTCTCTTCCCTTTTCCTATCCCTCTCTCAGAACAAAATATATGATTGTGATTCAAAGTGCAATATTATGTCATTTTATAGAATCTTTTAGGCTTTGTAAAAACATGCATAGTATGCGTCATAAACAACAAAGGCTTGCTTACCATTAAGCCTGTGTAAAATTTTAAAAAAAACTAGAAGACATATGGGTATTGAATGAAACACATGCCACAAAAGAGTAGGTATATGCATACAACGCGTAATATGTATATGTAGTTTTTTTCTAGAAAGAAGAATGAAACGAGGGACAAAAAATCCTGCGAAGATTTATTTCCAGCAATATGGTATTGTGGAGAGGCAATAAGGAAAGGGTAATTTGCCAGAATATGTGCCAATAAATAAGTGTTGTTCAAGTCATTTCTAATCCTATTTGTTTACTTGCAATATGGGAATGGTTGGAGAGGACAAAAAAGTGAGATGCTTATGCAGATTAGACTCAAGTATATTCATTGTGTATAATTTTGTCTTGGTTCCAAAAGGTCTGGAGGACCCGCAGACTTCAGTGGTTCCAAAGTGCATTTTTCGGGAGATGATGGGAGCCTTTATGGAACACCAAAGGAGGAGCCATTGACCCCAAGTATGACAAACCTGGACAAGTCGGGGGGTAACGTGTCCTCAGTTGGGGACTCGAAACCCGGTAAGAAAAAAAAACTTGTATTCATTCTGTTTTACATCTGATAAGATTGTCTGCGTGTTCTTCTGAGTTTCTAATGAATCTTCAGTTATTCCAATTTTCTTCGTGTTTATATAATCGATTTCTTTGGACAGCGCTTCAATGTAGGTTTTATGTCCGAAAATTCCCTTTTTCCCTTTTTCTGTTACATCTCCTAATTGATCAAAATGATGCATTTACAGCTAGCAGTCACATAGTACACTTTTTGATAAAAGACGAAATTGTGTGCGATTTTTCAATTAAAGATAGATAATTGAAAGTTCCTCTTTGAATGAGAGTATTGTTCAATTTAATTCAGCACTTCAGATAGTGTAGCTATGTACATAAACAGACATATATCAATGTAACTTATTTTCACTGTTGAATATCTTTAAACCGAAACAAATTTTGCTTCCTTATAGGATATGAACATATGTATGTACGTACTGCTTTATAGCATTGTCAATGAATTTTGTGTTGAAAAAAGACATTTTCAAGCAAGATGTCGAAAGAAACTAAAATGAATCGATTGAATGAACACCACTTACAAGAAGTAGCAAAGTAATTGGAAATCTATGGAAAAAAGGGATGCTGTAAGGAACGTAAAGAAAAATCTCATGCAATGTCCGAACCATACTTGATGTTGTAATTATCAGCGTGCTACATTTTATTTTGCTGCTCATGCTTGAGAAAAATAGCAGATAGCATGAAGGTACTATTATTACCAAGTTTAGATTTTTTATTTTATCTTCAACCCAGCCACCTAATTTTCTTAGGATGTTCAATAAAATATACTGTGAGCGCCACTGCTGCTTTTGAGGCAATCATTGTGTTATTGATACATTTTCTTTGCCTTCGAAAAGCTTTTTTTGCTTAAATATATATAAATACCTAGTTGCGGTTTTAGTGTAGTTAAAGAGAGATGGGTTAGTTGTGATGTGACACAACACACACAACTACCAAGTCAAGTTAAATTGCTTTCCGGTAGATCCTTCCTCGTCCTCGTCGCACATAATGTAAATGTGTGTTGTGTAGATGTAATCCTGCCTTAAGCGTTTTCTTTGCCTTGAGCTTGGCAGGTTATTTATGGTCCGTGTACAATTTTTGTGTGGATCAATCGACAGTCTAGCACAAGCAAGAAACAAACACACACGCTAAAAACGGTTTACGTGGTGTTTACATTTAAGACTCAGAAGTATGTATGTATATAGGTATGTAGGTAGGTAGCTACGTATAAGTAGCAAAATGGTTTCATTGCCACAGAAAAAAAATGAAAGTTTACTTAACCTAAAAAATCTTACCATTAATATTGGATAGGCAGGTTACTCGAGTTTACTTATACATAATAGAGACCTTCAGTAAAACAGCAATTGTTTGAAAAGACAAAATGGCTCTTCCAATGATGGTTTGGTTGGGTTCGTCCTATATTATAAAGTCATGGAGAAGACTGAGAAGATTGCGGGATTTTAAGTTATTTGCAATTTACAATGCATTCCAATGCTTGCAAAAATTGCCATCCACTAAGCCCGAGTTTTTAATCTTGGTTGGTTTAGGACAAGTTTCATATGTACTTCACCAAATTTGTCACATGATGATCAGTTACAAATTTAAGAGTGTATAAAAAGACACCCTGCATGCACCCCTTGAATTTATGGAAATTAACATGATACTTCTTGTTTTAAAGAACAAGTTAAAATCTAGTCAAAAAGGCAAAAAGAAAACTTTCGCCAAAGCTGCAATGTAATTATTAAAATGGTACATAGAAACGTGTGCCTTTCTGTATATGAGCTGATGCTACACAATCTCTCATCATCTCGTTCCTGTTACTTATCATCACGATTTTGTTATATATACAAACACTCTTGATCGAGATGGTGCGGTAGTGAACCGCATTCATTAGACTCTCATTTCTTGATTGAACGGTAACGTTGACAGTGTCATGTGTGGTCATTTATCTTTTTGTCTCCTCCTCCACCACCATCAATGTAAATGCATAAGAGTGAATTATAATCCAACCAACACAGAAAGACAGTGATATAGATGAATACTAATACTACATGCAACAATCCAAAAACATCCATGTTCTCTCATGTAAAATTTACCTCGATCAGGGGACTAGCTAGAAAAATAGGCAAATCAAAATGCTGCCACCTCTATTTGTGTAATGTAATATCGTTATCATCATTATCACAATCACATAACATCCTTCTCCAGCAAGACCACGTCTTCCTATTCGATTATAGATAAAAAATAGGAAACTGTTACAGTTACACCATCAGGACAGAAAGAAACCACTCTTTATCACAGAAGAGACATGATTTTCAGCGGTGGCAACTTCCACTACTTTGTTGGCTGTTGGCACCTACATAGGTCACCACTATCACTCAAAAAGAAACCAACGTTTTCTTTCTCGCTTGCTGGTTTTTATTGGGTCACAAGGGTTTTGCTAACCACTTTACCCTAAGTGGTGATGTGTACGCTCCCCGAGGAGTAGAGCAGGAGAAAAGTAAGCAAAACCCAGACACACATTTTCCCACTTGAATAAAGGAAGTCATATTTTATTAGAGAGGGATCGCGTACAATGTTCCTTCTTTCCAATCTTGATTTCCCCTCTCAACTCAACTTTCTCCCTCTTTTCACCAACTTGCCATGCCACTACTATGCTGACTACTGCTACTACATAGTCAATACTTTGTTTTCTCTATAAACTTTTCTCCATATGACCATTCTATTATTATACTGATACCTTTAGAACATCACCCACTATCTCTATCCCTTCTCTTTTCCACAGACAAAAGTTGGAAATCCGTTCATGGTCATGTTATCTACTGCTGACTGCTGCCATATAGTTTGCTGAAACGAAAGCTTCAGGGTGAAAGTTTGTTCTCTCCCTTCATGTGTGATTCATTATCCTTTGGCATGCACTACATAAGTATGTAGGTATGTTTATAAAAGTACCTTTTACATGTGCACATCCAGAGATTCTATTAAAAGATCATCTGAAACATCTCTAACACATACACGAGGAAAAAAAACCATTGACACAAGCAAGAAGCAGCATATTGCAAAATATAGGTAATGCATAGACACGACCAAAGACCAAAAACCAACCTAGGCTGACACGACATGGTTCTGGGATGTCTACGGACTTACACATGTACGTATAGACATGGAAAAATAGAGAATTCAGTTGAAGAGCATTACATTGTACTGTAAAGCCAAACAGAACCAGTAGTTTTTACCACGCACAGTAAAATTCCGACATAGGTAGTTGAGTCAGAGTGAAAGATGCCCTCACAATAATAAACCTGTGCTTTCTCCTTAGGTCCTGTTATTTTTTTTCTCTGCTATGTAGAATGTAGGTAGTTTTACTCCTCTGCCATTTCAATTCGGGCAGGCATGCATACAAATTTCATCCGACATTGTTCCTTAACGTGAGTAGAGCGAGTCACCTAAAAACATATTATATAAAATGGCAATAGAAAGACGAAGCAGAAAATGGGGAAAGGTTTTGTGATGGATGATGATGATGGAAACAAAACCACAAAGCTATATAACCACATCAAATGCTACTTGTGTTGTGTGCTTAAAATCTGTCATGTGATGATAATAATAGCAATGATGAGATCCATGATGTATGTCGGGTGTTTATTCACAAAGATATTACATTTCGCCTTAAAAACCACTAATCATCTGCATTAAACCACTAGCCTAAGCAACAGGAAGAAAAGAGCGTATAGAACGTGATGTGTCGTCCGTTCTCTTTGCAAATAAACATTATTAGTGATGTTTCTTTCTGCACGGCTAAATACTTTTAATTCCTTGTTAGAAAAGGAAGGAAATGGGGAGGGAGGCAAAAGAGAGAACAACAAGATCAAGCCAAAGTCAAGTCAGTCATTTTGTGACACAATGGGATATAAAATGTTATTGCAGATAAATTACTTATTATATCTTACCGGAGATACCTTCCTGACAAGATGCCAAACAGGCAAACTCACGAAGTGAACAAAGCTATTTTTATAATGGGACAGGGACATGGTCCTGTGTACTTGCACTACTTATTATTAATATATCCCGCGTAATCTTCATTCGTCTGAATTCTCCTTAGTTCGTTTCAATGTGATTGACGCTGACATTTTCTTTTGTGGGGAATCGGAATAACAGTAGATATGCTTATTTATTTTCAAGGGAACTTTTTGGAAAGACAGGTTGGAAAGCTCAATATGTTTAAAAAAAAGGAAACTGCAATTATTGCAAAATAAGGATTGCTACGTTGTTAGAAATCGCAATAATGTACAGAAAAGTGAAAAGAAAATGCTTGCTGAATGCTCATTTTGAATTTTCTGGTTTAAAAAGTTGGCTTACTCGAAATCAGTGCAAAATATACAGATTTAAGCTAATGCATTGCAGTAGCAGTGGTAGCCCTGTCTAGAGTTACCCCAAAGAGATCGTGAACGTGAAAACAAAACAAGAAATACGTCCATGAGAAATGAATCATTTCCCATGGATGATAACCCAAGAGTTGAAGTATTTTTTAAATCATGTTATATTTTAGCCACCGTTATTATGGTGCTCCCTTAATACAAAATTCAAGTGGGAAACAGTAGCAAATAAAGCTTATAGGGCTAGGGCTAGCTGCATATTATTCAATCTAAATGGCTTACTACCCTAAGTTAAACATTTTTACTGTATCTTAATCTTTATATTTTGAACTCTTTTGGGTAAAGCAGCTGCGGCGCAGCATTTTTTTGCAAATGGGACGTTGACGTTTGGATCGAGTTCATAAATCGAAATTTAGTTAACGCTCAGGTTTACGGTTAAGTGTGTCATAGGTCATATACATAGCGCATTTTATTTGAAATCAATTCTGCTTAATACGACAAAAATCTCAGGAATGACTGACGGGTTCAACATGGATCAAAATGTCATCCCATGAAAAATGACACCACTACTAACAACGAGTCAAAACAGATCTAGAATATATAATCGTTAACTGTGCCAATTTTCGACTTGTCAACAATCCGTACTTTATTCATATAATAGCACCGACACAGTTGAGAGCCTTTTGTTGATTGAATGGAGAATGCTAGAATGGTTTTTTTTGTATTCAATGGGGTTGGGGTTATTTGATATTTATTGTTATGAGATGTTTTGGTGGACAGATAGAATATCACATAATAATAGGCATAGGCAGGCATATATATTTACGAATGTATATAAAATATTGTAAACACTAACACGTAAAATGCATACACTGCCAGTTGCGCAGTGCTAGTATGTATATATGAGAGTTCAATACTTTATCCGGTTTTCAGTTTTGCTCTGATTCTGATTCTTTCTGGAAAAGATTCGATAAAAATATGGTAAAGCAGTAGTATTTCACACTATTCCTACTCGTCGACGTAGATCTCGCTGATGATTTTAAACAGCAAAGGAACGAATCTTGTTTATAGGTACCTACCTGTCTAGAGGAAANCGATAAAAATATGGTAAAGCAGTAGTATTTCACACTATTCCTACTCGTCGACGTAGATCTCGCTGATGATTTTAAGCAGCAAAGGAACGAGTCTTGTTTATAGGTACCTACCTGTCTAGAGGAAACGCGTATTATTCATGGCATACGGATAAGAGAATTAAGAGCATTATTCGCCGTCGTAAATCTCATGCTTCATTACACTAAAAGCTTGCCACTTGTAACGCCCACAGATGATTATTACTCTTCCTACTTTCCCTCCATCTTCCTTCCTTTCTTTCTTCTTGTTGTTCAGACAATTGCTTATCCTGACGAGGTTTTCTCTGTTTTGACCGTTATAATATTGCATGAAATATAAGTGTGTAACGTACATACAAATTTTAGCTTTAGATCATCATCATGGGTGTACATAACTATATGTGTGTAAGTTTATAGATTTATCGCATCACATCTAATGCCGTTAGGGGAGATATGAGAAGAGGTAGGTTCATATAACTAAGCATCGCCAATTTCTCTTAAAGAATTTTGCATCATCATCACAACCCTTTATCGTCGCAATCAGTTTCCCAATTATTCTTTCGTCCCTACTCCCTACACACAATAATCCTCTTCTGGTTCGATGAAAAGATGCTAAATGCCAAGATGTAGAGTTATGAGCAAGATGCAGTTGAAAATGCTCTACTCATTATAATTCATCTACTACTTGTGCAACGATTCGAACGGAAATATGAAAAGTGATTTTAAAACAGCAATTTGCAACCAGTACTAGTACGGATATAAGTTTCTGCAATAATGTGTTTTGCAATAATGTATATACTTCATTCCACATGTATGGTAAATTATTTATTACTAATAATGTAACGGTTTGTTTTGTGCCTTATAAAGGCTGTGATTCTTCCGCAGTGAGTAAAATCTGTAATTTAATCAAACATGAAACAGAGAAACGAGAGGCTAGGGTCACAGCAAAGCAAATAATTTTTTACTTACTCCTGCATGGGCTCACAAAACATTTTCTTAGGGAAACTGTGGGAGTTAGCAACTGATTTGGCCAAGATTATAGACTTATCAATGCATTTTGAGCGAGTAACAAGAACAAGCTAAATGTTTTTTCGTTGATTTTCATAAATTATATTTTGAATACGATTTCAACATAGAAATAAGTTATTTTTCTTTATTTATTTACACCTCATTAAATTCTCAACTTATCTACTATCAAGTACAAACGCTAAAGCAAAAAAACTATTTCAAATTTATAATACCACCGGTTTGAGTTTCAGTAGGTACATACATAGTATGTACTGATAGGCATATTATGGCATATCACTTTGACGTTAGGAATCCCTTTATTCATCACCAGGATTATCTTAGATGTGCACATACTCAGAGACGTAAACATACGCAATTAGTTAATTAAATTGCATAAGTTCAGCAGTTGGTACGAAACCGTACAAATATTTGATTATCTGATATGTAGTTAAGTGAAACATATGAGCATTAATTGCTTTAAATACCTCCCTTTACCGGTTCTGGTGAGAAAAATCATTCAGTCGCCTAAAGAAAACTCGCTTATACTCATAACCACAATCAACGAGTACAAGAGGATCTAGAAATTTGCATGGAGGCTCATGGTTCTTGACTTTTCACTTCAGTCACAACATCAATTTTTTCTATGCATGTTTCGCCAATGTGTGGTCGTAAAATTTCCTTCTCAACTGTAGAAGTATTTAAAGACGACCCTTTCGTTTCAGACAAACTCTTGTTTAGATGCATAATATGGTCACCAAAGGGAAAGTCAAAGGGAGAAATGACATCAACACGCACTGGTGAAATTTCACCAATTTTTTCAAAATCTGGCGATTCGTCCTCTGATTCAGATTCAATTTCGTCATCATCATCTTCATCATATTCCTCATCAGACTCATCCATCTCTTTTTACATTGTCCTGCTCGCATAGGGGTTGCTGACCTTGACCGTTTTGCCCACTCACAAGGTCATTTGATTCTTCTGCTTTAATTTCGGCTTGATTTGAAGTTGAATGCACAGTAGTGCCAGTACCATTTGGATATACAGTCGCATGAGTTATTGAATCATATTCTTCCATTACGTTTGTTCCGGGGTGAATGGATACTGGATAATTATCAAAATTCTCGACGTTTTGTATCTGTGTCATTCTTTGCAGCGGCATTGGCATTTAAGGTATCGTTATTTTTCTTCGGATTTGAATTCACCACTGTTGATGGAATTATATTTTCATTTTGGACTTTATGCGGCTCATCAACCACGATATTCGCATCTGCCATTAATTCCTCCAAAATGTCCTTTTGAAGCTGTAAAT
Source organism: Lepidocyrtoides sp. E14 (assembly GCA_027743805.1). Classification (NCBI taxonomy): domain Eukaryota; kingdom Metazoa; phylum Arthropoda; class Collembola; order Entomobryomorpha; family Entomobryidae; genus Lepidocyrtoides; species Lepidocyrtoides sp. E14. Next base: position 907 of record JAHZMZ010001539.1, on the reverse strand, counting down.
CTACTTCGTTGGGGACAAACTCATAAGGGGTATGACAATTACCAGAAGTTGACAGTCGCATTCGGCCTTCAGTAGATGCTGGGTTTGCATAGCTAGAGTCCATAATGACATTCATTGGTGGTAAGCAAGATGTGTTGTTGGATGCTGTGAAAACAAAGAAACGTCATCATTGAACAATACTTAAGCTCGGCAAGTGTATTCATCCTAACACATTAATGCCCCCAGTAAATCCATGTTACACAATTTGCGAAGAATACCACCTTAATTTATGCATTTCCTCCTTCCTCTACAGTACTGGCTGCATAGGCTCGTTAGTCTGAGTGATAATCATCTCAAAATACATTTTCTAATTTGTCTACGTTTTCAATCCATATTCAATATTATTAGAAAACGATGGATTAAGCGTTGCTTATTGTTTTATTTGAATCTGTCTGTAAGCAGCTTATTTTATGTACAAACTTTGCTCGGTTAAGTAGCAAAAGTTTTTTGCTTTTTACTTTGAATTTTTTCTAAAAAACTGAATACGATGCTAATATCTTTCAGCTCAATTGTAATGGTTATTGTATTCAGTGAGTATTTCTTATATATTTCATTGCAATGCTTTTTCAAGCCCTGGTGTCGGTGTCTTTATAAAAGGAAACACGCTGTTCCAACACTTTTAGCTGTTACAAAAATCGCTCCACAATTTATGTGCATTTATAATGCCTTCCATCTCAGTCTGACTACTGTTACAGATCCCATGGCATAAGTTTGGGATTCAAATTATTCACAAAAGAAAATTTTGTGCAATTCTGACCTTGTATCTTAATAGGAACCTCTGCTGTCTCAACTGCCTTAAAGCAAGGATAATCTTTCCCTGAATTTTCGGAATCCTGTGCAAAATCTTTGATGTTAGCACTTTTAGTAT
>JAHZMZ010001538.1:0-73063 GCA_027743805.1 Lepidocyrtoides sp. E14 | reverse complement strand
CAATTACGCTGGAGGCAGTTGTGACGAACACCATGGGGGCATGCGTGACAATTACGCTGGAGGCAGTTGTGACGAACACCATGGAGGCGTGCGTGACAATTATGCTGGAGGCAGTCGTGACGAACACCATAGAGAAATGCGTGACGAACACCATGGAGGCAAGCGTGACGAACACCATGGAGGCATGCGTGACGAACACCATGAAGGCATGCGTGACGAACACCATGGAGGCACTTGGGACGATTAGCACGGTAGCAGACGTGAAGAACACCATTGAGACAGACGTTACTAGTAAGCGTACTTAGTTATGTATTAATATTATTATCTCTTTGTTCCGTTTAATCAGTTAAGTTCAGTAATACATGGAAGCCTGCGTTTTGGCAGGACTTACTAAAGTTACAATTTTTGTATCGTACTGTTTACGTCATAGCACAATATTGAATCGAATAAATAAGTTTTGCTATGTAATTTCTCAAATTGATTTAGTTATGGCCTTATTTGGTAGGGGTGTGTGGCCAAGGGGGTTATATGCTAAGTTACTCAGCTTGCAGCGAGAGGTACAAATGTTTAGCACTTTATTCTACTAACTCCCGTGATCGACTCTGTCGCATCATACAATAATCTCTACTTAAATACTTACATAAGAGTGATGAACTAATTCTATTACCTACTCATTTTTTCATTGCTCATCATGAATCTGCATCTGCACATTCATGAGCTTCCTTAACAAATATTATAAGTGGTGCGCATAAAACTACACCAGAAGGGCCTATTCGGGGTGAAAAAGTTTTCCATTGTGTTGTTTACACCCGATTACTCCACTAGGACCTGTATACCAGATTATTGTATATCAATTTGGGCAATTCAAAGTGATAGGTTACTTGATAAACTGCAAGACAAAATAAGCAGATTTGTTAAAACTTACTTTCTTTCAAGTGTTGTAAAAAAGGTAGCTAAGAAAAGGAAAAAAGTGTTAGAATACACATATCATGACATATCTTCGTTTATGCATGATCTCAATTTAATGACAATAAGAGAACGGAGACAGGTATTTTTACTAAAATTTACTGCGAAGGAGATTAAGGTTCCTATTTTTCACAATTGGTTCACCAGATGTTATAATAGTGACCCAGATGATAATGTTACACGCCTTGCTGTTCCTCCTAAGCCAAATTCGGAACGTTATAAACATTCAATTAAATGGAATGCTATACATGTTTGGAACAAATTTGTTCAGTTGTTAAAACCTACGCCCAATGTTACTATAAATGTATTCATAGAATGCTGTATTTCTAGAATTATAAGTGATAGAAACTCATTGTTTATATAATGTATCAAACGGTTAACGATTGTTGGTTATGTTTTTTGGATAGGTCTTCTTTGATTGGATAGTGGACTGTTATGTCATTATAAGTGTTATGATAGTGAGATCAAGCAATGTACTTAATTATATTTGTCTGAATATCTTCTTAACACTCGAATAAAAACAATCAATCAATCAATCAAAGGAATATCAAACCAACTGGACATTATATCGACGCTAACTTATCAACCAACCTGATAGGTAAAATGCAGAAGCGGCGAAATTTAAAATTTTGTCACAAAAGGAATGTAGTACATTATACCGAGACGAAATGTCAAAACTCATGGAAAGATGCCCTTACAACGCAACCACAAGATGAAAATATCTAAATGATACTTAAAATACAAAGTTCTTAGTGTTACAAATGTACATACAAACTACTGAAAGAAACAAAAAATATCAACCAAAGTTCCTTTCACAGGAACAGATTACTTCCTTCGCTTATTAGCACAAAATGTTTACTGTACGTAACCGTTGTGTGTTGTATACTTTCAACTGGTAAAAAGTAACGTTTTTTGTAATTGTGCACGCGTTAAGAACAACTATAGTGTGTGACTTTGTGTACAACAACATGCGGAACAAATTCCATAAAAGCTACCTAGCTTATATGTTCACGCCTCGTTTTATTGTAAAAGGAAGCAGGAAAGCGAGAGTTACTGGAAAAAGGGCATTGTTACTACATTATTTTTACCACTACTACTACTACCATACAACAATACAATTAAATATGTATTCATACCAAATGAGTACAAGATATGTACATACATACATACCTACACAGTAGAATAATACAAAAAAGCACACATGTGATGTGGTTTTATCGTAGTTTTCCAGGCAATTATTACTCCCACATCACAAATGTTTCCTCTTTTATGCTTACTAGGCCATGAATGCATAAAAATGTAATTTTGACTTTTGCAAGGAGTGCTGTATGGTAGTTGATGGAGGGTGGTGGTGGCAAACAAACAACTGTATAGTACTGGCTGTGCTGTGACTATCTCTTTTAACTGATCGGTGCTGTGTAACTTTTACTTGTTCGTTTTTTTGGTACTAATGTTGCGGTATTTCACTAAATTGCATGTCGAATCATGTTGATATCTAGTTCTTTCACCATGCTAGATGATCAGAGGAGTACAAATGGGAGAACAAATAACGCGTGCAGTTCCACACTAGAGGTATTTTCATGTCTTTCATTTATGTTTATTGGCATTTGTGCAAATATTTGAGGTGAAGTTGCTACGAAAATGGAAAGAAAGAAAAGAGTTCCAGATGTGCACAGTTTTTGTGTGTACTCTACTAACGTCAAAATAACTCACTTCTGAAATGGCTGATAACGCGGCTTCTTTAGTTGCTACGTGTATTCCCTAATGCATCTTTTTCCCTGTGTAATAAACCGTGGTCATGTTGACTTGATGGTGGTCTGGTTTGGTTTGTGTGTGTCATTTCAGATGTGTATGTGAGAAGAAAGGCACGATAAGAATGATTTACGGTAAATGGGGGAGTCACTACAAGTCGCTCAACCAATTGTCATACCACAAGTAAACAAAAGTGCTGGTCACTTTCCCTTATTAAATGAAAGAATACTGAGACTGCCACCAGCAGCACTCGGAAACAAAAAAGATTAAAAGCACACACTGTATGAGGACATTGTGCTGGTTGATTTTGATTATAGCCGAGGTTTTGTACTTTTAAGATGAAAGTGAAATGTAGACAATGAAGTAAAAAGAACAGTTACGTTACGTGTCGTTCAAAACTACAGAATGCCTTTCACATGAAAAAACAACAACAAAATTTGCTTTGTTTTACAACTTTGCATTGTTGTTGTGTTGGTATGTTCTAATGACATTTCTGCTTCAGAGAAAATAATGTTTTTAATACATAGTGAAAATTATTTGTGAACGAATAGGTTTTTAGCCAAAAAAATCCACTTTTAGTAAAAACTTTGCGCAATTATTGTATCAACAAAGCAGTTGATATTTCACTCAATCGAGTATGTGGCCGTACATCAGGAAAAACTACATTCTTTAGTAGAATCGAGTATTCATGAAACAACGGTCATTACCATTATCCAGCAAGTATGTATGCATAATATTAGTGTACGGTTACGACGTTTTGTTCGTAACATGCGTATAATATGATACGATCTACAAGCTTGAGCTGTATAAAAATGTGCTGCGCAACCAACCACTACACTACCGTAGACGTAATGGCTTTATTTGGCTTAAAAACGGCGTGTGTACTTGTGTGAACAACTCACTCACTTTTGAGCAACATCAATATTATTTTCCCATTTTCTGTGTACTGCTTTCCCTTGTCATCTAACTAAACTTCTAAGCTGAAATGGTAAAGAAAAATCTATTATTACATTACTCGAAATAGTACTAGCACTATTCTCATAGTGAATGACCACGCGGAACATGGTAGCAAGTGTTGTCCTGCACTAGTCAAAACAGATTATGTAAAAATGTTTTCAGACTGCTCTAGCCAGTTGTACATTTCTCTTCCTAAAAGTTAATGTACTTTTCATGTTACTTCCAGTCTCAAAGTTGCAGCTTATCATGCATACAGGATTTTGTGCAAAGAACTGCGCTAGCTCTAATGAAGAGAGTGAAATTATTGCAATATTCACAATGATATGCAGTATGCATGTACATATGTTCTGTCTAATCTCTAATATAGCAATATTGCCTACCATGTATTGGTGAAGTAAATGCGACAGTTACATCCCCATCAAAAAGCAGCAAAAGATTAGCAGAAGGGAACCGTTCAGCAAGCATCTACCCTGGAATGATAATAAGATGCATTGTGTTATACATAAACCAGCACAACATAATGCTGTGAAAGCATTGCAAAGAGTTGATCAGGCGAAACATTAAAGCGTTGCATGCAGATTTGTTTTACAAGAGTTGTATGTATACATTTTTGTACTGGGGAGCGTTTCAGTTTTCAGGTGCATTTAATGTCGTCTAAAAATGTACATAATATGCGTTTGTAAACGAGAATATATATATATTTGTATATATTGTAGTATAATTTTATCAAATAACCATTTTAAATACCTATGTGAATACACAAGGATCCTATACGGACTATGTACGTCCATCTGCCATATTTACGAGACAGAAATGGTCTACTCTCTCTCTCTCTACCAAAAAGGGAAAACTTTTAAAATATATTTTTAAAATGCTTTCGTTCCGATCCTTTTTGCTAAGCTCCCTCAACAAATTGAGCAAAGCTGGGGTTGTTTCTCTCTGTGAAATAAAGTTTTAGATATTTATGAGGAAATGGCATTGGTGTTAGCGTAAGAAACTTGGCATTTCATTCTTCATAAAGTACCTTTCATTCCATCAGTATCAGCCATTGCCTCCACACTACTAGGTCTCTCTCTCTCTCTCTCTCACTACCGACTGCAAATTGTCTTATCATTTTCTCGCGTTGGAACTTTTTATGGGCTTTCTACAGCATACCATCTCATCAGTGTAGTCAAGCAGAACAATTTCATCATATATTATACCTGCTCAAGGTTCCATTATATTATGACTACGAGGAACAGCAGCATTAAAGTTTTCTCTTAAATTGTGGTTTTCAACTTTCAAATAGGTAATAATCATAATAATAAGTAAGTGATACCAGTAGCAGCGGTGTATTTGGATAATGCAGTTAGGTTTACGCTTGGTGAGAGGCGTGAAAATTTGTAAAGGCAATTTAGTTTATGTATCACTACTTTCTTCTCTGAATCATGCTTTCTTCTTGCTGGAGCTCATTATGCCTGGATTTTGTAATAAGTAGGTATTTGAATGTTCTACTCTCTATCCATATAAAACTATAAAATTGGAACGATGAATATACTTCAGCAGTGGAAGAGAAAATATCATATGAAAAGTGGTAGTTGCGGATGAAACTTGCCAAAACTAAATACACACAGCACAAACATTTTCTTGAGGATACCTTAATGAAAGAATGAAACTGAAAATGTGCATATGTCTTGGTTAATACAAGTTTAGTTTCATAAACTGCTGCTGATTGGGCATCACATATTAGGATGGATAGACAAACTGGGGAAGCTTACCAAGAAATGCTTGTTAGGTTAAAGAAAAGGGTGTCACAATCGCAATGTAAATGTACGTTCAAAGCAAATTAAATGCTCAAGTGTGAAAATTATGTTAATGCATTAAGTTTTCACTACTCTACAGTTATTTTTGCACTGCAATGATTTTAACATTATTACTTGGATTTACTGCGAAGACACATCTCGACGTAATCATAAGAGAATTATCTTACTGCTTTTAGAAACTGCGTATAATTATGTGTTGCACATTTCATGTTATTATGCATTCCAACATACGAAAAAGCTCCCCTTTAATGGCGAAAACTTGCTGGAATGAAGGGTGTAAAGAGATGAGTGCAAAAAAGAGAAAAGCATACCAAACACAGCTTCCTGTGTAGCCTTTTTGTAATTTCGGTTGAAATCAACGCTCTACTCGTCTGCCACTCAAACTTCACCAACTAGAAAAAGTTCTGAAATCTGCATGTAATTGGAAATGATAGATTTTTGTAAAGCTGTCATTATGTGGAGTTGACTGACTACTGCATATGAACACATGAACACGTTAGCAAAAAATGCTTTCCTTTGCTTCCAACTGAAAATGTATTCCAGCCATGAAAACAGTATAATACTAACACAGCACAGAGGGATGAGAGTGAAAAGAAATGTCTCTCTGTGTATGTGTCTATCTGTCCGACCGATAACTATTGAAAATCAGCAGCAAAGATTAATCAGAAGTGTCAGAGGTTTTGGCGATTTCAAAATTTTTACATAGTACAATATTACATGCAGTATATCGTCTGAAAGACCTTTGAATAATGAGGATTATTTCAACAAGAATTTTCGAAAACGTCATACTAACAAGAAAGTCAACACACAGGTCACTTTATTACATGTAAGTCTAACAATAAAATGACTAACCAATACCTGAACTGTGATGCTTTAACTAAATCATGTATCTTTTTACTAATTACTTTCTACGGCACATGTTTCCAAATATGTATTTCAAATTTTAGTAGAATTCATTGCGACGAGCGAGACATTTTCACAATCCGATTTTTCTCGTACTTTTGTATTAGAAATTGTTTATTCATGTACAATAGGTTTGTAAAGAGGCACACTGGTGATAGAAAAGGAAGAATGATAAATGAAGCTACGTGAATAGACTGAAGAAACAAAAAAATCCTTGCGGTCATATTGATGCATGTATTTAATAATTTAGCATAAAAATGGTTTTTGTTTTTCTGGTTTTTGGCTGGTTTAGTATAAGCCAAGTTATGCGTGTTCAGATACACCATTGCTGCGTCCATAGTTCCATTTTCATTCATACACCTACGTTAACTTTGTAGGTATGTCTGATATCAAAAAGAAGAAGCTATATTACTTTGAATGTCCTTTAGCAAAGCAACGAGCCTAACGAGCTTGGATGGTTGACGTTCCGTTTTCTACGTAATTAATGTAACTATTTTAGTGTCACAAATCATGTTCGTTTTTGTAATAACGACTTTTTACTACAATTGACAAGTAGACAATCGAACCGGATTTTGCAGGATTCTTAGTATACTCTGGAATTGAAAACTTTGAAAATCCTAAAATCCTCTAACAAACAAAAAGAAGCATATATTATGGTTATTTACTTTTAATCACTACAGTATTACATGCATGTAGTAAATTTATTCTCATCTTCAAGTGACTGGGGAACTAGACTCATCTTTCACAACAATACACTAAAGTTAAAAGACTGTCTTTTTGTTACCAGCACAAACATTTGCTGCTAGCATTTACTCTGGAAAAGAATAGACCCAAATGTTTTTGATAGAGCAACTGTATTACAGTTACTGTAATATATTTAATCCTTTTTTTCTTGATCTATTTCAGGTTATTTTGTGCATGTGACAACTTTGGGAGAAGTCCAAGAGCAAGTGCTCAAATACCTCAAAGTCATGTCTAAGCCAATGGTTATGGCTCAGAATCACACAGTGTCCTGGTCACGAGTATATCCTGACGTGGTGGTAAGTAACTATTAAACAGTGTTAGTTATATATTTATCTTTCTTTCTGGTGTTTTCTCAGAAGCAGACACCGTCATCTTTCACTTTTATCGCTTTGCTTTTCCCTGCTCTCTTTTGCCTCAATTTTCTTTTTCAAAGGCAATAGAGTGAGCTGTCTGTTGTTTTCCATACGAAAGGAACGTAGATAGCAAGCAAAAAGTTTACGCTGTTTATATAGGCAAATAAAATAATGGTAACGATGATATAAGTGTGTATCTATGAACTTATATGTTTTCCTTCTCCTCTATTCATGCATTGGTCAGTGAAAGCATCATGTAGTGCCGGCCAAACAAAAAACTGCAGTATACAAAATAGAACAGTTGTTGTTGGACAGCCAGCAGTAGCGTGGCAGAATATTATTTCTTTTCAGATTTATTTCTCTGTCGGCATGCGTCCGTTACTGATGGTGTAACTTGTGATGATGAACGTAACACATATTACATAAATCTTTTTTATTTTCTTTCACTTTCCACGGTAGTATGAACCAAATATTACATTTTTTCATTTCAGAGGACAGCCAACATTTACAATTTCCCTTTTTATTGAAATATTTTGAAAATTCAAATGGATGTGACTATCATCCATTTTATTTATTTCGCGTAGCTAGACAGAATTGTATTTTGAACGTATGAAATAAAGTGATAAGGTGCTTTGCTCTTGGGAACATGGAAATTTTAGTGCTTTTATGTTCTGGTTCTGGTAGTGTACACAATCTTTTTCGGTGAAACATACCGATGGTATTGTCTAAATTTTATTGTGGTCGACCGTAATAAATTTTTATACAACTTTTGTCATGTCAAGCCATATATCATCACATTGTGTCAACATTACTATACACGTCAAGAGAAGCACCAAGAGAAACGGTTGCTGTTTCTAGAATGAAATTGTATAAAGGTAGGTATATATGTGTGTGTGTATGTACATTTGAGTGTTGCAGCAAGCAGCAAGTATTGGAGTTTTTTTCCGGTGAAAGTAAGCTTGTTTCACTTTCACTCGTCACTTCAACAAACATTCAAGTCAATGCGATGTTGAGTCTCTTCTCAACGTTTTGTGGTCACTGCTGCTGCTTCTACTTTTCCACTTGCATTCATTCCACTACTCAGACAATTCTGTCTACACTGACGTTGATTAAACCGTGTTGCAGTGGTTCGATTGTGTATCCAATTGCTTGGTGTACCTAAAAATATGCAATTGCTACTGGTGCCTGTGCCAGCATTATCTGCTGGAAAAAGTTTATTTGAGTATGTTTGCTTAATAAATAATATTTTGGAGGAACAATGGTATGGTTAAAGGATCGCCAGTGGGCTTACCTAATCATAGCTAGGTAGATGCACGTAACTTGGATAAGTTTGTCCAGAGAAGCTTAGTGTCAATCTTACTTACCGTTTGTAAAGCTCTGATAAATTTTTATAGTGATAATGCTTAGGTAGTTTGTTCATACAAGAAAAACGGAAGTTTAGATTTGTTCTCGACTACAGACGTCTTGTTTGACCCATTGCCACCAGGAGATTATGCCATTTCTCTGCCACCGACTGTCGGCACAATATGCAATTGTACTTGCAACATTATGCATTTTTATTTCTTCAGCCTTGTTCACTTTTCTAATGCTGCTGCGATGATTAAAGATTATAGGTGTGCTAGAATGGTTTAGCAGTAGTTTGATCATATTAAAAAGTTGTCTGTATTAAACGGTTAAACAGCTACCAAAAAAACTTGATGTTTTAGATTGAATGGTACTTCAATATCTAATGAATCCCAGTCCCCAAAATACTTCTACAATATACTTTGCATAAAGTATTAATCATGGTCATATGGGGGAATACAAGACGAGGACTTATGTACCATGTTTGGATAAAACAAAAAATACATAGTGTACACACACGTAAATACCGTCTCGTTGTTTTCTCCGATTTAAATGTAAAAAAGGAAGTAGCAGTAGCATATTCCACAATTTAATAATTGTAGTGATGCTTGTAAGTATGGTGCAGAAAATTATGTACAAGTACCGAAAGGTCGACTCGAATTTGTTGTTTAGTGGTTGGAATGAGGCTACTGGTAATCTTTGAAGGCTTTAAAGAGCATGCTTAAAAATCACCACGAAAGTAAAAATACAATTTCGACAAGGAAAAGAAGGATAGATATAAATCCCACTGTTTCACTTGGGATCCATTACTGGATTTTAATGGCGTTTACACAGCGCCTTCCATTTCTGCAATGGTGGGCCATGAGCCTATTCATTCTAAATGATACCACCGTCTACAATATAAGTTTAACTTATACAAATAATATGTAAATATCCCTCCATTAAGAAGATAAATAAATAAAAGAATTAAGTTGAGAATTAGAGAGGCAAAAAATGCGCACATTTGCCGCGTTTATCGGTGCAAACGCAAACAGATAAGTGACAACAATACTAGTAGTAGTGTACGTTTCCCTTTAATATCACTACTATCAGGAGAAAAGAAACAGAAAGTCTGGTGTGATTTTATTTAGCCTTATCCATATACATTATGCATTAGTTCATGTAGGCTATACGACAAGTGGAAATGAAAAACGGAAAATAACCCACAGATATTATAATGTGCGCATTTGCGGTCGTGGGATTTGTGTAATTTTAAAGAGCAAAATATAAAAGAAATGTACATGTATGAGGTAATTAAAGCATTATAGCTGGTAGGATGGAATCGTGGAAATTACAGCTTGCATCGACAAATAAAAAGGATATAAATTATACCATGAAAGGAAATTGCCTCCTCACTTAGCATAAATACATGCGTACTTTTCACCTAGTCTTTCTATTCCGTCCTTTCATGAGAGGAATGAGAATTACTACTTATACAATATTTGAAAATTAAGCGACTTAATCAGCATTGCAAACTAGCAACAATCAACCACGCCGATTTTTTTATGAACAACTAATTAAGCATTATACATGGGACTGTGGTTGGTTGAACATCGGTTAACCTATCACAAATAAAAATAAAAGAACAACGAATGCTAACAAAGTTTCCATTTTATTGCACAACGTTTCGACTTAAAATCCTGGTCAGGAGCAAAGAGAGAAAAATCAAAGTTGATACACAAATAATTAATTTTAACCTGCCAATACTTAAAAATGAATCTGTCCTTGCATTTTAAATTTTTAATCGTATATGTACTCTTTGAAAATTGGAAGACAAAATGAAATTTTCATCAGCTATTCACAACCTTGCATCATTCTTCAATGTGTTCAAGATTAGTAATTGGCAAAAGAGTGAATAAAGAAGGCCTATCAAAAAATATGTTAGGTAGATAAATTGGCATAAAATTCATTTAAAATGTCAAGCTATAATTTGAAAAGGTAGTTCAAGACTGAGGAGTTGAGAAAGTGGGAAAATATTTAGGCTTGTACAGTTTGGGTTTGAGAGAAAGTTACATGCAAGCGAAAGGGATCCTCCTACTCGCTTACATATTATACCAAACCAAGCAGAAATAAGCTTATGCTTCCGCCACTTGGTGGTTGATAATACGCCATTTCCTGTGAAACCCGGATGGCTTGAAAAATATGACTTGTTTCATCATGAACGTAACGATGAAAGATTTTTGGCAGTAACCGGGTAGCGTATTAAAAATGTAAATTGTAAATGTGCTTCGTTGAAATATGTACCACTGGAGTATTCATCATTCATTAAAAATGCTGTTTGCCTTTCATATTTTATGAAACTAAAGAGCATGATGATTTTGTTTGTTTCAGTCTCTTACCAAACGAACGAGCTTGTCTTTTGTAAATAATTCATAACCTCGAGAACTCTAAACCCAAGTTTTAAAATACATACGATATAGCCATGTTTGGCATTTAACCTTTTGTCATGCTCAACACAATGTAGTTGAGTATTTATATGGATCATTTTTAATTTAAAATATTTGATGAAACTCATCTTTTGACTTTTAATCGAAGAGAAAAAAAAACCACTTGGCATAAATATTAAATTCAAAAGTGGGTCAACCGAAACTATCTCTAGTGCGTAGCCTCTACGCTCGTGATATATTACATATATATTAATGTTTACAAAACACACCTTTCATGTACAATAAGTATTCATGTAATTTTTTTCAAAACTTGGATACCTATTTCAACCATCTAGTTTTCATCTTCAGTGTGAAGAAGATAAAGCGTTAAAAGACTGTACAATTTGGAGTCAAACTGACAGATGGTTGAGGGTGAGAGAAAATACAAACCCATGAAACTTTCAGTCTGCCCTCCTTTCATTCACGTTTTCATACTTCATATCAAATTGTAGAAAATTCAAAAAATACTAGTGCTGCGTGTAGAGTAGAATGATAAAAGGGCATTATAAGACATGAAATTCATTCATATTCATATTATTACTCCACTTCCTTTCACATCCTCCTGTAACATTTGAAGAGGTGCAGATGTCTGTGCCTATTTTGAAAATGGACTTTTAGACATGAAGGTAAATCTAGCAATGTACATTATACTGCAGTCATGAATAAAGGTTTTTGATGGAAATATCTTGAGAATTCTATTTATCTGTATTCTTGCTTGTTCGTCTCTGGTGTACGTAAAAAAGCGGTACAAATAAGATACAGTGCAGTGTAACACATCATAGTATTCAAGTTGGTTCTCGATACGGTGCATAATAAAAATTGAAAATTGGTTTCGCTTAGGTCTTAACAAGAAAATTAGTTTAGGAAATGAATGCCGTTGTATTATACTATGTACTTTTCTTGTTCTCACTCTCCTTCCTGCCTAGTCATAAAATTAACTTACAATTTGAATGAAAAATGAAGGAGCAGAGTAGACAGGTAATTTTATAATTTAATCTGCACATTCATGGGCTTGTTTACGCACTCTATACATTGACTGCTATATGTGCTGTAGAGATGCTTTCTTTCTTTTTCTTTACCACACGCTTTTAACAATTTATGCAGATGAACGCTTATATAACAAACTTTTTTCCATTTTTCATTAGGTTATTCGAATTTGAGAGAAAAAGCACGCACCTGAGCCAACTTTTAGAATACAAAGTTGCTAAAATATTCGTTCCGTGATTCCAAACTATTAAGCCTTTAGAAGGTATCATTTTTGAAAAAAAAATTCCAAAATAGTCCCGAGTCCTCTGCTTGTAGTGTAGAACTGGAAAAAGAAGTGTCACTTGGCACTTAATAATGGTAAAGTAGACTTTGAGTAAATTATTGAAAAACTAAAATAAAGAAATTACGGCATCTCATCATTGTAATAGAATAGGGCTATTTTATTGAATGCTATATTTTGAAATAAAATATTAACATGTAACCTTTTCTTGTCAAAATATTTTTTTTAAATTTCTGTCGAGTTGTGAAGACTCTGAAATACTGTCTTTAAGCAAAGCGTTATATATGTAACACAAAACTGCCTTGCCTTGCTAAAAAGCTTTTTATTGCGCAGAAACAATATGGGCAGTCAGAAATCAAGCTCGACAGTAAGTATCGATCGATGATAAAAGGGCGAATCGGTTTGCCTGGATTGATGAATCATTTTTTAGGCAGGTGAAGCAGGTCAAAGGTCTTATAAGTCATTTTAGCCATTAAAATGACTAATTCTAATATATAAAATAGTGACTTGGAAGCTCATATTATTGTCTTCACCTCATAAAATTTTATTGAACTTATATCTAAAAACGGAATTCGTAATGTGTTACAACAAACAGGGGTAGTTTTCATAAAGTTAATGTTCGCAAGTTGTAACGAATTACATAGATTGTGTTAAACTAACATCCACCAGTGACTTAACGAAGCAAAGCATGATCACCTCAACAGCAAAAATTAATTAATTTTTGGATTCCTCCAGTCGATTTTTTGGAGATATACTTAAACGTAGTTCCTATGAATCGTTATCATATTAGGTATTAATATTATTGATAATGAAGTGAGTTTTTCATTTTCGTTCGAGTGGAAGTGAACATTCAGCCTTGCACAACATAAATTACCCATTCCAACTTGCTGCAGCTGACAACAAGAGGAAATTCCAATCCAATAAATCTTGCTGGAAGCATCGTCGGGCCAATTTCTCACACATTACTTTGCTACGTGCATCCATTTACGTTGGAGTAAAAGTACGCATGTGTTTACCCTGTCATATATATTGAAGCCTGAGCATGCATCTAAATTAAACTACTTACATTACAACCTGCCCATTTGCTAATAATATAATATATATTCAATGGCTCAGCTTATTCATTTTTATACATTTCTATGCATCCTACACGACTCAAATAGGTGAAATTTCTAATAGACAGTAAAAATGGCTCGTTCTTTTGCTAGCTTGGAAGTTTTATTTTCCTATCTCTTTGCCTGTGTTCTTATTACAATTCTGCTTGCTCGTCCACATACATAAATATGACCCTGTTGACAGCAGAATGAAAAGCACGTGCATTACTAACGGTATGATACCAAAAAAACGGCTACTTCCTTCGTCCTTTTCATTTTTATTACTGTTTCAATTACTTTCTCACGGCGAGATGAAAACAGGTGTTTCCTATTTTCCAAGTTGTGTTACATCACATTTATCCTTACACGTCTCGTATAAAAAAATAAATAACACATTTTGGACACAATATGTACATTCATACTCAATAATAATAACTGAGGTATCCAAACTTTTTTGTAAATGATCAGAGATTAGTGCTGTTATGTCGTCTTCTATTGGAGTTTAGACTGCTGAAAACGATAAATGGAGAGGATAATTTGAGCAATTTGTTCAACACCACCAGACCAGTGGACAAACGCTTTGCGCAGTGACAATTTCAGAAACAATATATGAAAGGAATTATTTTTATACATATCGGTATTTATACCGTCTACAGTCTGAACCGACCGACAGACTTTATAGTAAAGCTGAAAAAATATTATGGACGATGCGCGATGTGACTAACATGGCACTGGTGTGCGGTGATAGCGACGATGCATGTAGTATTGTAGCTTAGCTGCAGAACAGAAGAGCCATGAATCATGTATCATAAGTTTTACTTTGCTTGCTTTTTCCAGTCATCTCGACAATTTATGTGCTTGTGTCTAGCTCAGTCCTTTTGAGAGTGATAACTATGAGGATGATGATGAGATATTGAGCTATTGTGTATTATGGTTTCTTCTGCATGGATGAACTTTCACTCATCTCGCATGCCTGAATGTAAATACGCGTTTTTGCTAGTCAGTGATGACGATGATGATTCAGCAATTCTCGGGTTTTTAGTATGTATATACAGGTATTTTTATAACTATACCTATACATAATAGATATGATAGATGGTGGCTTGCTGTGTAGCAATGATATATGAATGATTGTTTTTCGCCCTGCAGCAGCACCCGGATATGAAATGTATCTTTTGCGTTGTTAGCAAATAATGATGTGTTAGTTAGTACAAGTGTGGCTAATGATGAGGGAGCCAAGTGTAATTAAGACAGATCGTGCTGCAAGATATTTCCCTTTTCTTCGTCTTAAGCTTTTCGGAGAAAACTAGGAGAAACAAAATTTTCCATTTAGAATTTTATGAGATGACGATAAATAGAGGAGGAAAGCTGCAATAATAATAGAGGGAGAGAGAGAGGAGAGCTTGAGGCCAGCAGAATGGGATAATAATGGCGAAGGTATAGGTAAGTAGATATATCTCTGTTGTAGTTGAACACGCTAAGAATTTTCTTAATGATAAATTTTTTACTAAAGTACCTTGCTTATATGCGTATAATCAACGGAGAATGCAATATTAGGCAGCCAGACAGAAGTGAGAGTGTAAAGTGGTACTAACGAGAAAATCTTGAAAGAAAAGAGAGGGGACGGAAATAGCTGAAAAGAATAGAGTGTAGGAGCAGCTTTGGTGGGATTTTCTAATACGGGCTTTGAAGTAAGGAAATGATTACGATTTGTAGTAAGAGAAAGCAAACTACCTCCGGCATAGTGCTTTCTACAAGAGCCATGTTGCCGTCATTAGTGAAAATGAAGCTGAATCTATCATGGGTCATCATCATCATGTTGATCATCTTGAAATTTTGTGATGTAATGCGTCCTCTATTCTATTCTTCTGCCGTTGGTGCAGGCAAGCATTTTTGTGCAATTTTGTTTTATTTTCGGAGACAAAGTACGAAATGTATATTTTAAAGTACGAGTATGAATTATTCGGATTGGGGCGAGTTTACTGCCCATATTCTGTCTATTTTTTGTCTTGAGTGTTGAGTGATTCATTTTTGTAACAACAGAATAAATGCGGCCTTCAAGTTACAAAATGAAATGGGATTCTCTCTAGTCGTGCTCTTATAATTTGTCGTTCTTGGAAAAATCACTTGGTAAAACCTGGTTTTATTTGAATTCACGCCAGAAAAAAATAAATCGCTAACTTTTGTGTATTTGGGATGAAGAGGGGGGGGGAAACTTTAGTCGTACTGGAATATAGTTTCATGGTCAATTGGTATATGAAGGAATGCAGTTATGATAAAGTCGTAACTTTTGTACAAGTTTTCAGCAGATTTGTTTTTGTCATAATTGTGCCAAGTATTATTGTTCCCAACAGAGCTTGATAATATGGAATAACTTGGTCTTTTGCAGATTTCCCCAGACAATTTTGTGGCGACTAAGAAAAATTATTGAGAGAAAATGCTAAAAATCATTTTGAAAATGCGACATTAACTACCGCATTTTCTTCAAACGAATACATCGTAATCGATTGAAAGAAATAAGTTAACATTGGGAGTGGAATACGGAAGTGCACCTTTGCATTATGTGGTAACAATAGTTTATAGCTAGAGTTTACCCACTGGAAATCCTTTGAGTAAAGTCTACGATAGTTTTAAAGCAGAGACATCAAACGAAAGAAAGCTGGGCTTTCTGCGTGAATTTGATGCTTCAAAGCTAGTGAATTCTGTGTAAGCTCTAGTATGACGTGGCGGAAAATTGTGTTTTAAGTGCCCCAAATAATAGCACAGAAATTTTCTTATAGTTAGTTACTCAACAGGCTGTCTAAAAGTAGGAGAAAATATCAAAGGGCTTTAGCTCATTCTGGGACAGTTTAAGTCGCGCATTCCCTCTACTCGATTCTAATTGAAGTTGTAATGAATTTTTCCGGTAATTTTAGTGAGTTTCGGGTTGCTGATGCGGTTTCTCGAGAAATATACATACGTATATCTCAAACCAACGTGAGCTAAATTTGGGTGAATAGCTTATTTGAATTTTGATCGGTGCCACAATGTGTCTTTGAGGCTTAAATGTGAAAAACAAAATGGAAAACTTCAATGGAATTAAGATGAGTGGAGAAAGCCCTCGGTTGTAGATCAAAATCTCATATTGAGCATGTACCTCTTCAATTCTTTCTGACAGACCATGTCAAAATCCGATGGATATGTCATTTCATGTACAAAAGAAGCCCACATGCTTTCCAGTGTAGGTTTTTACAGTAGTGCTCCTAGCAGCACGTTTTCACAGGAGTGAGGAGAGGATCTACGAAAGATGAAACATCTTGGTAAATGACTAAGATTCTGGCTAAACTTGGAGAGTTCAGGGTAAAATTCAGCACGAGTAAATTCATGTGAACTGAAACTGAATTGATCTGTCAACTGTGGTGGTACATACGTATATGTCAAGCACTTTCTCCATGTGCTCTTCTAACGAGGAGACACCGGAACGGGAAAATTTAGTGCAAGCTTTCTACTTTGGGAAACTATCAATCTTATATAAGGACTAACCGTCGTGCCAAATCTCTGAATCTTAAGTCTTTTTGAGAAATTTCGTTTACAAAACTACGTGATTTAGCATGGGAATAAACAATTGAGAGGAAGGGTTAATTTTTGAGATTTTATTATTGTAAACCGCAAAGCACAATTCCAAGAAAGAATACTTTATTACTTCATTCCACACAAACATTCTACCAACAATCAAAAATCTTGAATATTTTCAAAACGACTTATCATAGGGACCTAAGATTTGGCCCGAAGATTTATTATTTTATAAGTGCTAGTTTCCCAAATTAGGGAGCTTGTGTAAATAAATTTTCACGTTCCGGTGTTTCCTCGTAAGTGTTCATCAAAAGCAAAGAATCACAAGAAGGAGGAGATGAGGAGCAGTAGAAGGAAAATGCCTACTTATAATACAGGAGAGTAAAGTAAAGTTTTACATAAATGAATGAATGATCTCGGACGTTTAATGGAACTGTTGTGTGGAGATTCCCAAGCAAACATGAAACTAGCATATATAAATGTAAAATATACGAGAAGGTTGGCCATTCCGTTGTACCTTGTGACTCAAGTCCAAAACGACCAGCAAGATTTTTTCTCTCTCCCAGGCCCAGTTGTTAGGTATGTACATATAGTACCGCGTGTATGTACATATAGTATATACGTATATAATATGCGTAGATGAGCGAAAGGAATTCCAGCCAGCTCCTTAAATTTTCATGTAAATGAAATTCTTGAGAATACAAAAAAGCTGAGAAAACTAATGTTGCTTACTTTCCCACGGACGTGCTTCACATTTCTTCTTTTTTATTATTTTGGTGGCTGACTGTTACTACGATATAACTTGAAGAGGAAGCCCACACGCACAAAGAACAGCAACAGAGGCATAAAAATACACATAAATTCTACGCCTATTATCCCTCTTTTCGATTACATTCTTCCTGGAAAAAATCTCTCCTTCTGCTGTAATACACGAAGTACGTAACGTTGTAGCTGTGAACATGGAAAGAGTGATTTTTTCCAGGGCTTCATAACAAAATATTGTTGTTATTATTATTAGTTTTGCAGTATGTATATTTTCTTTCCAAAATATCTAACATTGCAGATATCTTTCCGCTCCCATTTTCTACCATGTATGAGCAGTAATCTGAAATAGAAATTGAGCGGAATGGAATATTTGGTAATACAGACCTAGAAAAATAGCAGTAAATTACCAGCTGCTTGCTTGATAGTGACGGTAATTCTAAATCATTGAGTAAAAGTAATACAGTAAGAAATGCTTTCACTGGCGTGGTTATTCAAGCTTGCATGGTTTGTCTGTATGAACTACATATATACATTTTTGGCATCTTTGGTACATATGTATATGTAGCAGACCTTGAAAAGCTTTCACTGTGTGTCTCATTGCGTATGTTTTTCTAAGGATCAACCATGTACACTGGTATTATAGATAAAGAAAAGGTTACACTACAGCCGCACAGGGAATCATATTATGTAGTTGAGAGTTGATGTGGGATTTGGTACAAATGTGCCTACACTAAGCCAAGTTGACTTGTGGTATGTGTGTGGTACACCGTAAACGAAGGCAGAAGGCGTATGGGAATATACATAAATGAAGGAGTTGATGAAAATTACATGCAAACTGTATAAATATCGAGGTGGATTAGTGTAATTTAAAATTGATAGGTCTGGCTGAAACAAATTATTTACGCTAGGAAAGTAGCTTGCGGTGTTTGATCAAGCTTATGCTTGTAGGTTGGTGGGTGGGTTGAGAAAAGACGCCACTTTAATTCGGACACATTGACAGCCTACTACTAACCAAAACGAAAAGTATCATTTTATGGAGCAGTAGCAAAATGCAGTTTAAAAGTGTGGTATTCAATGGATCGAAAAAGAAAAGAAAAGTAGCTACATAAATCAACTAGCACAAAAAAGTATGCACATCTTTCCGTCTGTAGCAGTTATTATTTTGAAGCTGCACAAATATTCTGGAAGCCAGAAAATTGGCTAGCATAATGTTCAGTGTTTTCATGGGTTTTAGAAAAGGTAATCGAAAAAATTCTTGTGTATTGTGCTTGTAAATAAGTTTTATAAATTATAATTCTTTCATGGACCAAGAGACGTACCATGTGGTCATATATGTATAAGCTAGCTGATGTGCGTTTTTATATGTGGACGTCAAGTGTGAAAAAGATCGCTTTTTTCTCTTCTCTTCCAGAAAGACTTTTTTTTCGGTTATTTGCAAAAAAAAGCTTTCAATTCTTATGGTATTCTTCCCGTGCCTTTGTTGTGGATAGAGGAAATCGCTTTGCAAGACAAACAGTTGTGGTGGGGTGGAAGGAGAGAAGCCAAACGAAAAAGAACTATATATATTGAAATCCCTTGTGGTTTTCCACTACTTCGCTATTCAATTTCTCTAACACCTCATTGCTTTTAGGTATCCTTGTTTTGATACACTTTGTTTTCGTTGCTTTCTCTTCTTTCTTGATGGTATGGTTCCTGTGTCATGTGGTGACCTATGGTAAAAAGTAGCAGTGTCCATTTTGCACACTGTGTTTTATATCTCTGTTAAAATTGAAAGGCTTATTTCTGGCCGTTATTACTGGAATCATCGAATCATGTGTAGATAGATATATTACAGATATACTATGAACACAATGGCTGCGACGGTAGAACTATATAATAATAATAATAATCTATCTAGGTATATATACAAAGCTCAACACTGAGCTTTCTATTTCTATGTATATTATGTCTGTTCATTCGCAGTCTAGCTCCTCCTCTGCTTGACTTCCTTGGCAAACAAATAGTATGAATTTCGAGACTTTTGTTATTGTTGTCTACCTTCTTTTGAGACGTCGTTATTCTTTCCTTTTTCATTCCCATTGTTATGACCTCAAGTGCTAAATGGAACGATTTTATTTGGATATGAACGGGAACTGGAGCATAATAACAACAAACCAACATCAGACATTTTTATTGCATATTACGTCAATTAAATTGCTTTGGCGGTGTCCTTACTGCTGCTACGCAAATGTATCTTGTTGTACTTAATATAAATAATCCGTACGTTCTACGTGTATTTCAATACATAGGTATTAATAGTATTTATTTTTCTCTATTTTTCCTTTTATTTCCGCTTGTGCAGGAAATTGCCGAGTCAGACTGGCTTTGGGATGAAAGGATTCGAAAGAAACAACGTGAACGGAGTGAGCGTTATAAAACGTTTCTTAAAAAGGTGACGAACAAATCCGAAGGCTTTCCGTTTTACGCCCTATCATCCATAGAAGAGCCAAATCAGAAGCGTAGAAGGGGATGGTCCAACGTGAGAATATCTGGTCATAGGGTGGCCGAATTTTTGGACTATGGCATGACCAACCCCACAGAAGATGATTTGCGAAATATTCTTGCTCAGGAAGATCGCATTGAAAGGGTATGAATGCAATTATCCTATGAGTTTGTAATATTTTCTCATAGCTGGTGCAATTCAAAATGTGGTGTGAGAGGTTCTATTGCTTCATTATCAGCCTTCAAGAAAGAAAAGCACATTATTGTTCATACATGCAAGTAAGTTGAAGGTGTGTGAATGAACATAACAAACTATTATTGCTAAACAGGCATCCAATGTTTGCGACTCTTCACCGATTTCCAGCATTCAAATGTCAAAGATATCTTCATGCGGTTTAACAGTACAACTTTTCTTAAATTTTAACAGTATTACCTCTGCGTAGATTCAAGTACAGTCATAGGATAGATATAGATGGAAAAGTTAAAAAATTGTACATAAGTACTTACTTTTAGTTTAATGAGGTAGAAAGTATAGCATAATACCTAAGTTTATGTATGTAGTTCTAATAGTAGTTGGAACTTGTCACTTGTCCCTGCCACTTGTACATAATAGAATATTTCTAGGTACTGTATTTGCATTTTAATGATTCAACAGTGCTGGTGAAAGCATGTTACTTGAAAACTGAACAGAATTCAGCGAGCCAAGTTTATCAGTGAATGTAAATTCCTGCTAAAAACCTTGTCCATTTCGACATGTCGACGCAATTGAGAATAATAAGGGGAAGTGCGGTTAAAGTTTTTTCTGCATACCGTTATTATATTAGTCAAAATTGCTACTGTCATCCATAGTTGAAGTAGTTTGGAGGTTTGTACCTTTAAACGACGAAGGGTCTATACAGCGACGTCTTTTTCTGTATAATTTTATTTAATAACGCGACAACTCGGCTAATTGCTCAGTACAATTTTATTGAAAAATTTGATTTGAGCGACGTGTCAGTACATTTATAAGAATTTGTTGTTAGTCAACCTTCTGTTCAATCTCAATCATATTACCGAATACAGACATTAACAAGTCATAAATTACATCCATTATTTATGCATTGAAGCAAATCCGCAGAACCACCTGAATTACAGAACCTTTTTTCCTAGTATATTATATATCATAACAGCCTAAATATTACTAACAAAGCCGGCTTCTTTCTCATTTGATGCTGTGAAAACAGAAAGCAACATTTTATTCTGTGAAGAAGATAAAAAAAGTGCAAAATATTGTGTCATTTTTTAGTCCATTTTGCAAAATGCTTTGAATTTCTTAGAGACATAAATACAGACATTTTTAGTTTTTGATATAAAAAGATATCATTAGCTCAGATTCGTTTCAGACAGCAATCTTGTTTTGTTAAGATTTATTATTAATTAATCCAAGCAAAGTTTTGATAAAATCATAATTACTTCTTTTGTTTTTCCTTTATTATCTCATGAAATTTCAGTTGTACTATCAACTATACCAATATAACATACTAATAATATCAATATCGCATATAAATACATGACATCAAAGTAAAATTTACGTTGTGAATAGATTACAAAGTAAATTTTATAAAGATTAAAAAGCACAAAAGTTTGAATTAGTTGAGATTTAATCTGGCACTTTAGTACCTAACCGATATAAAATAATATTTTATTCCATTAATATTAAGGTCGACTCACTTTTTAGAGCTTTACTCTTAATAAATCACTCACATAATATTTTCTATTTATATATTCATGTTACGTTCTTACTTTAATTTTAATTATGCTGCCAATACTATTAGTTGTTATTATTATAGATTATAGTTTTGTTTCTCTCCTGTAATATATAGCAAAATACCGCTAAAGGCTACAACGCAATTTAAGAACATAATGCAAGCAATGCAGCATTTTTAACAAGCCTAACAAATGTACCTTCCTCAGGTATTATTTTATTATGACGATGATTGCCACATTGCATGGTTCAAGATATTATGGCAGATACAAAACCTGCAATATTAAATTAAGTTTAATGAACACGCAACACTTTATATTATGATTTTATTCAGTTTATTGGCATGTTTATTGTTTTTATTGCTATTTTATGATGAAAAAAACACCAAAAGGATCACCACCACCGGTTTTTGTAGTAAAGCCAATCATTTTTTAAAATTTTCACTTGTTTGTTTTAAGACGAAAATAGAAAAGTTATTTACTTGATTTTTATTTATTATGTTTGTCGTATGTAATCTCGTGATGATTGATGATGATGGCCAATGTGTAAGTAAAAGGATAATTATGTAGATGAGACAGAGAGGATCTCGATTTGTCTCCTCCGTTGAAATCCAACCTCCATCTTCACCCCGTCTTAGCCATAATCATCATCTCCCGAGAGCTGAAGCAATGTCGGCAAAGAAAATTCAAGAGATGCAAAAGGCCAAAGAGGCTAAAAATAAATCTGAAGAGGTCAGTTTATTTGTTGTTGACGAATGTAGTTTTTAGTTGTAGATCTAAACAAATTACTAATTGTTACGGTTATTGGTATTAATGAAATAGTGCAGTAAATACTAAATATTTTAAATTGTTGGCTATAGTCTAATGAAAAAAATAAATACGTACATATTAGAATACAGTAAAATCTTGATAAAATAATGGCACTAGTACTACATTGATATTACCTAATAATTTTGGGACACCAATAGTACAGAAAAATACTTCCACTAAAACAATAATACTACTACTACTACCGTATATTAAAAGTGCATAGTTTAGGTGACCTAGTTGATGGGTAATATATTTAGTTGAAGTAGTTTCTGAGAGTTCTCAACTGAAATATTTTTAACACAGTTGGAAAATTTTTACAGCTAAACTGTCTTTGTGAATGTTTTGTGTTATGTGCTGTATTTTTGCGTTGTGTTTAGGATTTGAAAAACACTAACTCTAACTGCAAATTGTTAGATTACAACACGTTGGTGAAGAAATGATGTTGGTAACCTGTTAAAAATAACCTTTTCACCTTGCCTGTTCATTGACTTATCGGTTAACAAAAACCCTGATAATTTACCTGAACACTTGATATTTTCATCATAACAGACGACGATATAATATACTCGTTGGCACTATAATCATATTAATGGCATGTTAATTTAGTTGACAGACTACTTCACTGTGCGTGGACTCTATTGTGTAAATAGTTTGAAGCTTTTAAGCGAACACATCTCTTGCCGACTTGCAACCACACCATGTACACACCTTGCTCTCTAATTGTACTAACTTTACAGTTGACACGGGTTCGCTAAGTGCTTGGTTGACAATTGACTGACGGACAGTATAAACTCAACTTGCTTCTGCTTTAAAAACTTTTCGCTTTTCTCTAGCAAATTAGTGTTTGTACGTTGTACGTAATTTACTGAAACATGTCTCTAATGTTTGTCTTCTCTCATCCCTCGATATAAAATTTTGCATGTGTACTGTAGGGGTAAGTGATTAAATATGTGTAAAAAACAATCCATGTGCTTAGATTAATACCTAGACACTTGAAATCGGCAAAAGAAACATACCCAGACAAATGATTTTATGGAAAAACACATACTCAGACACTTGATTTGTGGGGGAAATTGAGATAGTATACAAAATGCATATGATCTCAATTTCTCCCACTAATCAAATGTCTGAGTATGAATCTAGGCACACGAATTCATTCGTTTTATCTCTATTATGAATTCCAAATTTTATATTTTTTGTAAGTATGTAGTCGTATATACTTAGACTAATACATTAATCAATACTATGATTATACAATGAGTGATGATGAGTGAAATTTTGCACTTTGAAAGAGAATGTAAATAATACAGTATGAGCGAAAGTATGTTATCATCATCACTACTGTTTACTTAGCTCTTTATGCTTGGTAAGCTAATAAAGTATGTACGTTTAGCAAACTATAATTAATCAATTTCTCTAAAAGGCCTACTGCCAGTACTAATGCTAGTACTGCCACCCATACATCCCAGTTCAATTTCTTCTATTAACGTACTAACTCAACCCTATGTATACGCAAATTTATGCATACTTGCATACATGCTTTTATGTGCAGTCATAAATAACCAAGAGTATCCACGTAATCAGATGCATAAATATAATTAACAAGCAATTTCCGCGATAATTGGTTTATTTTATTTTTGTCAAAATATAAGTTGGTCAATTTCTTAATCAAAATCACTACGTAGTAGACAGAGCATTTGTTCTTGAATTCACGAAGTAAATGAAGGCGTTTTCTTTGACAGATTTCTGATTTTTCGATCTCTCCTAAATATATCAAGAGAAAGTAGGCAAAATACACTTCCTGAACAAGTACATGTATACCTATGTATAGGTATATGCTGTGTCATGAGATACCAGCGATCTTAATATATATCCCTTGTCATTAGAGCACCATTTACATGTCATCCGTTGGGACTCGGGAATCTTCTTCAACCAAACTTATAATTAATAAGGGAAGGCAAAACATGTCATTTTTGGAGACTACACTGGTTATAATACAAACTTGTGTAACTTGATTCAACTGCTTTTTCAGAGCAATTTAACTTTTTCTCCTCAGCTTCCAATTATCTAGGGAGATTCCTTCTCTTGTGTTATTATTATCAAGCGAGTTGAGCACACAAATCTAGTTAACTTTTCCAAGTCAAGGCAGGATGTTGTATAAGTATGTCGTACGTAGTTGTTATCCTATGAATATCCACGAATGATTTCCAACAATTAATTGGATTATACTGCAGGAACCATAGAATGAGCAGATTATGATGACGAAGAATTAATATTTTAGTGAGCTTATCCAAGTAAATTTGCTTTTATGTTCATATAATCTTCATTTCTTTTTTGTTCATTGAAATATATAAACTTCATGGCAGTGGTATGTCTTTGAGTTAGATGAAGTCACAATAATATAAAATTATGTCTCAAATCCAAGCAATCAAGCTTGTGACTCTACTTTGAAAGACTCCATATATTACGTAATATATTTTTGATGGTGAAACTAAACACAGAATATCTGTGTAGACAAAAGTAGGACAATATACCCAAATAATGTAAGTAACTTGGACTACATTCATCATATTATACATAGAGGTAGGTACACACACAAAAAGATAAAAGTATTCAAGCTGGTTCGGCCCTGTGGAATATTTATAGCCGAGAACATTGA
This sequence comes from Lepidocyrtoides sp. E14, assembly GCA_027743805.1. NCBI lineage: Eukaryota > Metazoa > Arthropoda > Collembola > Entomobryomorpha > Entomobryidae > Lepidocyrtoides > Lepidocyrtoides sp. E14. The sequence continues at coordinate 47,406 of JAHZMZ010001538.1, read as the reverse complement.
AATGAAAATCAATTTCTTCTTTGTCACAGAATAACTTTTTCCATTTCTCTCTTTTATTCATTCTCCTTGACTTTTCGATTTTCAAATTGTAGGGAGAGACAAGGGAAATTCGACGTGATTTGGCAAAGACCCCACACATCTCGAAATTTGTTCCATTACTAATGGATCTCTTTCTTATACATAATATACATGTCTGTAAAGTACAGATTCCGATATATGTATGTATTTGATTTCACCTTTTCCCCTCATTTACAAAATAGGTATGAATGCACTTATGAGAAAATGGCTGCCAAATCAACAAAAGCTGTATAGATAGTACACTCGTCTCGTTTTTATTTCTCTTTGACTTGTATAGTAACTCTTGGTGGTGATATAGATCTCTATTTTGTAGACAATCTGAAAAAGACTTGATAGTGCCCACAGAAACTTTTTATGTTTTAAATGAGGTACATGAAATAATAACTACCCAACCGAGAAAGAAAGTCATGGCTCATGATTTATTGGTAAAGTTGTTGAAAATTCAATGAACAGTGCTGTACGGATGTATGGACGGATGAGGATTCTAATGGAATATATTTTATTTTATTACCGATGATACCATACCATTCGAGCAATAGAATACATATTGTACCTAGTATAAATCGCAACTTTTTTGATGCGAAACGAAGGTGGTGAATTTAAAAAAGTTTGTTGTTACAGGTTAAAACTGGATACAGGTTGAAGCTTACAAATACTCTCAGGTTAACCATATTCAACTTATGTATGTATGTACATATATGTCATTTGTGTGTTTTTTCGTATTTACATTTTATGTTAGCTTTATGTATGTATGTATATGTATCTATGCATATTTGAAATGTGCCAGCAAATGGATGATTGTAAGTGAACATAACATGGAAACGTCGTTGTATAGTTTATTCTTGGCTTTCTTCATGTTCATTCGGGTGCAATTTGCCTGATGCGTTGATTTACGTGCAAAGCATGCCAATCAGTTGAAAAACAAGGCTAGTACTCATTCGTATATTTGCTGTAGACGTTTTCAACCTACATTCTTTTGTTCGAAATTTGGCTATCTAGATTTCAGATGAAAAGAAGATTGAGGAAATGTGCAACTCATATAAGGATAATTTACAGGGGTACTACTACATATATGAGACCGTTAAGATTCATATATTGTGTCGGTTCATATTTTTCCAATAGTTTCTATAGTAAATACAGCTGCAGAAAATGTCTTTCTGATTTTTATTGCCATGCAGTAGCATTTATTCCAACCAAGTCCTCATAAATCACAATCAGACACAGCGCCGATTTAAAATCGACTATATAAAACATTTCTCTAGTGATCTTTTTACCAATTTTTGAAGTCATGTAAAGATATTTTTCGAGCAAATTACTAATGGCTACCAAAAAATTATAGACAGACGTTTCTTCACTAGTAAATCTAACAATTCAATTAACCTATATAGGTAGATAGATACCTCTGTGTTGTATGTATATCGAATATAGAGTGTTATTTTGCTGGATTCAAAAAGTAAGCAAATTGGCCATGATAAAGACTTACCATGAGGCTGTCTGTGAGCTCGGTTATGACGAAAATCATCTCATCAACTTTTGAAAGCCACAAGGTAGATGAGGCTGATATATTTGATGGAAAGTCAGATGGATTTAGTGTTTATTATTTCAGCCGAGGCTCCTTGGAATGGAATTCTTGTTTGGTTTCATCTTCTCTGGTTTGGTCTAGAAATAATACGTACTTTTCTCTGCAGGGTTTTGGTATCTGCAGGTGTATATAACTCTTATAATGTAAATGTATATACCATGCAACATTCACAGAGAAAATAGTTCCGGTTGAAAACAGCAGCACAGCGTTATTATTACTTCAGTAATAGACACTGCTAGCGAAAAGTTTTAGTTTTTGCTTGCATTCCTCCTGTCTAAACATACCATACATTAAATAGTAAGCGTCTGATCCAGGCTAGATGGCTGTCATGTTTTCTCTAGTAGAAGACTTTGTGGTTGAGAGTGTAACCAAAGGGCAAGTTTTGTTTTCATCCCAGAGAGACAGGGGAACAATTTCCTGACATTCTTATACAAATAACATAAATGTAAACACAAATAGCACGTATCCACTATCGCATAGTGTACATCATCAGATTTTGTGGAAAAAGTTTCATCAAGAAAGCATTAATTTCCCATTGAGTCCTAGTAGAGATAAGGCAACAGCGTTGTCGGCCAGAATATTGTTACTATGCTGTACTTTCACTTTGGTTCTACTTTCACTTCACTCCCAGTCAAGGTAAACTTTAAGTGAGGGTGAGAAAGTAAAAGATTATACAGGCAAAATTTTGTAAGGATAAGGATTCCCAGCATGGAAACTAACTAAGGAGCGTCTAAGAATATGAGCGATAAATCGTAACTTTATATGGCATTGGAAATTTTGCATGCAGCAGACTAGCGTTACGTAGTTGCATGACATGCTTTTGCAACATCATTGTCTCATGCTACCCCTAAGGGTAATGTAACATAGTAACAACAAAAATTCATTCAGTTTCATCAGCCAATTGCCATGCCCTATTGCAAAGTTGTCAAAACGATTCAATGTTAAATTAGCAACACGCTTGCTATTCACGTCATAAACATATAAGTAGAATTCGCCAAAAAGTTATCACCATCGCTATTGTAAAAAGATATGTCGACAGAAGCCCGAGTAGAGGGGATGACAGACAGACAGACATCGATTGGAAAATCACATGTAGCCATCAACGATAATGTTTTTCGCATCATAACTTCTTCCATGCTGTTATAGGATTAAGAATTGACTATTTAAAGCTCTATATTTAATTAAATAAAGCTAGATGTATAAGCAACGCTCTACTAGTTACAAAATCCCAATTCATCAAGTCTGCTATATTCTTACTCGATCCCTCACTCTGATATTACCAACGTTTATGATGTCATGAGTCATGAGTACTTGCAAGAATAACAACTGCATTATTATTATTATTATTATTTACCTATTATAACCTTCTTTTGTAAAGAGCTGTCATCTCTAGAACATGATTAGATACGATGAAAAAAATGGATGATGATGGAAGAGTAATAGCAAAAGGCAGTTTCAGCCAACACGTTATTTATCCTTTCTACTTGCCTTTTGGCTAACTAAAACGGAATAATATACTGCTTTGTGACTAGATTACAATGAGATGATTTTATGGTGAAAACTTGTTTTACTCTTCTCTACATTCATAACTCTTACCCATACTTACATCTAAATGATATACATAACGTGTGTGCTTGTGTTTATAAAAGTAATTGATAGTAAACTCGATGTTTCATTGGTTTATTCTTGATTACACAGTGTATTATTAATATTCTTGGTTAACAATAGTTGGCGTGCTGGGTTTTAACTGTAAATTTATTTTTGTCGCAATACATGTCTCTAGCTTTCACTTTTCACTTGCAATGTGTTACACTGTGTAGGTACATTCATGTGCAAATAAACATCATATACACCACTACATTAAGTTTGCTTTCAATCTATAAATTGTGTATGTGCATTCTTGTAACATTGTAAAAATGAATATTATTATAAAAATTGACCACACCGAACCATTTTGTGTCTGTAGAGGCCAAATTAAATTACGTTCTAGACTTGCTGTTACTGTATTCATGAAGACTGTATATATAGCAATATTTATTATGTTGACACTGTCACACACATCACATCCATTAAATACTATTACGTATTACAATATTATCTGTAAACTTTTGTTTTCCTGAAAATATATTCATTTTCATACTTGGTGAAATATGTAAGAAAAAAGGAAGAAGTTTTTAGTGAAACAAATTTTTTAAAATTTATCTTCTTCTGCTCGGTTATGTTTTCAAATTGAGTTCTTCGTTCCTCTTTGTAACTGTTTTGTACTGCCGCGTGTGTCTGTGTGTATATGTAAGCAATATATTTCTATATTATTCCGTCCATTCTATACACTTTCTTTTCTTTTTTGCTGTTGTTTCACACGTACTTCAATGTGTACATACTTGTATTGCTATTACTTTCACTGTCTATTACTATTCGATTTTCCCCAACGGGTTTAAACTTATTACTACTACAGTATGCTATTTATTCGTTAGCTGTGGTGATGAAAGTGATGTAGAAAAAAAATACATAAAGTAGGAATGAAGATGAATGTGTGCTATATGTGATGGACTGGGACGGGATGTGTCAGGTGATCGATGCTGATTGATGAACCCTTAAATACCAACTAAAATATCGCGGAGAAACAAAAGGCCAGATTCAATGGTTAGAGATAAAATATTATAAAATAATAGCAAACCAAAGAAAAATGAGGACAAATTTTTCAAGCGCACTACTGGAAGTAAAAAAAAATGTTACTAGAAAATACTATGACGTGTGGGACTTAAGATGAGTCACTCATCACATGTCACTGTCCGTACATAATTAATATTTATCGCACTTGTTGAATAAGTGGAAAGTTTTAGTATTTAAAGTATATACCATGGTAGGATGGATTTGAATAGTTGTGCAAAACTCCGTCACCACAAAAGATGGTGTATTTACACTGTGCAGTATGACAGCTCCCCTTTTCGCTTGTCTCAAGTAGCCCCTCATCCCCATTATCATGAATCAGTCGATATTTTGCTTCTCTGCACAGTGAAACTTAAAACGCTAGGGTGAAGGTACTATTGACGCTTAAAATACATATTTGTGTAGGTTTACTATCATATTTATAATGCTTCATGCATTACTGTTGATACAATATTGAAATTTACTGCAGTAAAAATGGTTTCTACGTATAATATGATAAGAAAAAGTACTGCTAGAGTAGACGTAAGTATACAGTGCATCATGTTAAAACTAATTTGAATTTTCTTTGTGCTTTCCTCTATAAACTGGACCTGATGACTTGGGAAACTTTCTTCTTCTCTTCCACCACTGTGCTACTTCTCTCCCTCCCTCGCACACATACACACGCACACACTTTCTCCCGTTTGTTCGTGTTGAATGACGATGGGACGCGGACGGGACAAAACTTGATGTGAATATAAAATACGCTCCGTACTTCACTTGACTGGTTTGGAATATCCTGTGGAACCTTTCTATCCTGGAATCTCTTTTTCTCTGCATGTGCTCCTCCTGTGAATGACATAATATGTATATTTGTACGAACCCGTCGATGGCCATGCATATTAATGTGAGGGTGTATAAAATGTGCAATGAAAAACTAAAAAAAAAAAACTGTATGCTCTTCTCATTGTGACTACCATTATCCTCCCATTACACAATTCCTCTGGCAATAAATTCTCAATCGGATCTTTGTTGCTGGTCCTATCATCTATTCACCGTCAATAACCAACCCTATATTGGATGTGTGGCCCTGTATGAACAATAAATGTAGGCAAATCGAATTCGATGGGGACCCGACCGCAAGTTCCAATTCATGGTCTCAGCTTCAATACCTGTGTTTGACCAAAGGAACGTGTCTGTTACCTATACGAAACAACCACAACAACCGCCAAATGCTCAAACTAAGGAAAAACAGGTGCTCCAAATTTTGATGTCCTAATTACCGTTTCTATTGAGCCGCTATTGCTATTATGCAGTTTAATGAAAAAAATAAGTGCTTAAAACTATTCTGTCAGGCTTAGGTAGCTATCATATTCGGTATTCAGTGTCCAAAACAGTTGAAACTCTACCCTACCATTGTTGTTGCATCTTTCCCCAGCAAACTTGAAGCACTGGTCTGGTCTACTACTATAATATCCCGCAGTGCGATCTAATAAATAAACAATCCCCAATTTCAAGCAACAAAAAAAATAATAGGACACAACCAAGCTATATGTGCGTGCACATTACTAACTATAATTTGAAAATTCCACGGAATTAATTGAGCTGAAATTTCCAAGAAATTAAAAACAGTAATTGACCTCCTTTGTTTTCCTTGCATTTATAAAGATTTAGCCAGGCATTGATCTCTTTTCATTGAATTTGCCAACATCTACTGATTGGCCTCCTTCTACTCCTACTGTTCAAAAATATACCGGTATAGTAGTCAGACCAAATATTTCGGTTCCGAAACATGTAGCCCATCAAAACAAATATAGCCAACGGCAGTTTCAAAGAACCTGAAGTTATCCAGTATTACGGAAGAGTTTGAACTTCAATTACTATTTCGACTGAGCTAAGCAAATAATAGTAAAAAGTTATATATGTCACAATCAATATTTATCTTGATAATAAATTGAAGGTTTACATAACGCGCAGTATTTTTTATGTTTCTCACATAACTGTTTCTCTCGTTATGTCTCTCTTCTTCTGCTGCTGACAGCTATGCAATGCATATCTATTATTTTAAGTAAACTCCTTTTACTTTAAAAGCGTTGCTGTTATTGATGCTACTGCTGTATACTGTGAGAAATTCTAATGTTATCTTATTCGTTCGTTTCTTATCCTGATTACTGTTTTTAATGGTTTTTTCGACACATGAATGTCTCTTTTCTTGCTAATATATTTTTATCTACTTATACATCTACTTATAATATTATTACCATTCTTTGTATCAGCACATACTGTCTTCTGTATCTTCTGCTGGGCATTGCTGAACATGCACACAATGCAGCCTAAAATCATTTTATTGCGTGTGGGAGCATATATATTATATATGGCTGATATTCTATTTGTACTTTCTATTATTATCAACAATCAATTGAATTATGCGAGCGAAAACTATTTTTATATAAGCCATCTTTTCACTCTATACTGACTGTTATAAACATTGCAGTATTTATTAATTGTAATTACTTGTTTTTCTTAAATGCAACATAATTACTTATATTGCGTGTTTTAGTTTTTGCTACTGCGCCTAATAAAATAATATTTTTACCTGAGTAGCATTAAGACAATCTGCCTCACTACACTCATAATATTATGGCCAGTACTATGAAAAAACAGTCAAAACATTCAGTATTTGCCCAATTCGTTTGCAGAATATACTTTTTTTGAGTCTTTAGGTGCTAGCAATAAGCAGATATTCGATATTCGTAAAAAAACAAAGGCTAAAGGGTATTTACAAAGTATTACATGCATTTACAAACTTTTTTAAAATTTCACTTTGTTGTATCCGTTTTAGAGTAATTCAAGTTTTCGAGAAAGTCTACTTACTAACGATACTTACAGTAGAAACGTACAAACTTATAAATACACGAACAGATATTATTCAAAACTTCGTGATTAACTGCATTTTCTTTCCTTTTTACATAATACATGCTTACAAGGAACAAGCTGAGCGAAAATATCTGTTCTCACCTGAATTATTAAAAATGAATGTACTGAAGAAAACTGACTCTTCTGCATACAACGCCACATATTGATTATTGGTCTCTAATTTTGAAAACGACTATATAGTAGACAACATTTTGCAGACTTTGTTTGAAAATAAAATCTTACACGGACAATAATTTATTAACAATCACTGCTACTTCTTATTTAATAATAATATACTTAGTGCCCATGCAAATTTCTACACACACTAAAATTAAATGAACTTTCTTTTTTCTTTCTTTTCCAACTTTTGCTCATCCTCGTATAGACAGTGACAAATAAATCTCAAAATGATACAAATACCCAGGTTAAGGAGATAAAGGTACTACTATATGCACTAGCATGATGCTTCTTTTATGCCTTTTATTCTTACAACTTATCGCAATTTTTATGGGTATTATTTATCTATCAATATTATTAGCATTCTTTCGTAGCAAATAATTTGCACATTGTAGGCATTACTTTATTACACTTGCTCATTGCGAAGCACTAAAAATTTGTATGAATCTAGCCAAATGTGCTTAATGTTGTATATTCTCACAAGAAAAATGTAGAACAAGTTTTTTGATTTTAGAAAGTCTCACCCTTTTAAATTTTCATTAGGTAATTGTTACTATTAATTAATGGATATGTGTAAATACTGTCATGTTGTTTAGTTTTCCCATTATGTTTTAGTATGAATCATTATACAAATTAACCGAATGCAGGGAATTTGCAGTTGTATATTAAAAATTTTGACTATCATAGTACAGAAAGCATGTATATTTCTTTAACAAGTTGTCATTTATAGTAACGATAATTTTCATACATAAAAGTTTTTATCCTTTTGTACGAACACCATAATACTGTCCAAACTTCAAGTACACGACTTGAGAGTTGATTCTTGCAAAATTTTTGTTATCAAACTGACTTTCACTTGATTAGATAGTTGGTTCATTGTTTTAAAATGAGTTTATATACTATACCTCATAAAATTAATTATTATTATTATTATCAAGTAATATGTTTTCTAGAAAGTTTCAGAAAGTCCACATGTAATAAAAATATCATTTTTCTTGTATTTTTTCTCGATGGGCTTTATCATACGTTGTTTTGGATCGGACTCACTTGAAATAATATATGATACAAAACTGCTTTCAATACTTGTGGGTATTTCTGCGTGGAAAATATTATACATACATACACTCAATGCCCACGTCATCGTTCCCTCGCTTCATTCTCCAATCTGCTGACTGTTCACTTCTGCCAAAATAATGGTCTAAAATACTTCCGGGACTCATAAAAATGGACTTGAAACTGTGAATGAACACACACAGGAACCGATTGCAATCTTCTTGGGTGTGGTAGGAACGGACATACCGATAAAAGAATTTCAAAAGATTGCCTCTCCCTTCAAACTCGGTGTTAATGGCTATGCATTTGCGATCACGGAGAATGGCTACATAATTTTTCACCCGGAATGGCGTCCATTGGTAAGTTTTTTTTAGAAAATAAGTTTATTACGTAAAGGTTGTATTCTATACATCTCTTATACTTTGGTTGGCGATAATACGATCCTTCTTTAACACTTATGTAGTTTTGCAGAGCCATTTTTGCCGATTTCATTATGATTATTGCTATAAAAATGTTATTGTAGATTGTTGTATGGCCTATGCACATTAAGAGTTGAGAGAACAATTTTTCAAAAAAAAATCTCTCTCTCTTTTGTCTCTCAATCTTTCTAGACGGCAGACATTCTCAAGCCCAACTATAATGCTGTTGATTTGTCGGAGATTGAGCTGGTCGATGAAGATGTTCTTCGAAATCAAGCGCAAGATTTAATGGATGTAAGTATGCTTTTTTAAAACATATTACATCAAAATATATAACAAATGATATGTGTGGCTGTTGTTGTACGATTTCATGAACTGCTGCTTGCATTTATTTTATCGCTTTTATGTATGTTTGTCCTAAGGCTATATTGTGTAGTGTTGCTGTTTAAGAAATTGGACGAATTCAATTTTTAATTTTTTAAACGGTTTTATTACAATGTTGTTGATTCGACGGTATTTATTATGTTCTCCTTTCAACTGCTGGAAACTTACTAAAACAGATGCGCCATAGTATGCTCTTCATACCTGAGGGCTTTGTTAACTCTTCCCTTCTGCAAGTGAGAGTACCCCAGGATGATTTTGTAAGTCTATTGTTCCACATGTCCGCATTTTCTTGTCTATTCAGTTACTTATTAATAGGTACTATATTCTGGGTGGTAGTTGTTGTCGCCGTTATAGGCGGTCCAACTCCTTCGAGCAAACCACTCAAGCTCGGAGCAATTCTAATTGTGTCCTTGTTCATGCTGCTGGCTGTAACGTAAACATAGTACGTGCACACATACATGATGAAGAACTTTGCAGCTTGAAATTACTGAAGTGTAAAACAAAAAAAAAAAGAACGACAAGACGACAGTAAAAGAACAGAAAGTATAAAATAGCTGCTAGCTCGAGTTACTCTCTTTTGTCTCTTTGTCTTATTTTTATCAGTAGTAGTCCAACTAAAAGTTAGTCAAACTTTTTTGTTTCTTCTTTTCTTACTAAATCTCTGGTCTGAAAATGAAAGATATAATGATGGTAAATTGCGGTACGAGTAAAGCTCTTTGATAGCCCAATGAAACTTGAGAACGTGCAGGCATTTGTGTTGCGAAACTCGAAAAGTATTTATTTCACAAAACTGTCTGCGTCTTTGTGATAATGATATTAATGATGATGATATTGGCATTACTTTCTCTTTTCTGTTAAATACAGAGACGCGTACGTGTTCGCAAACAGCAATACGCTTATGCCAAAATCAACGAGACTCAATACACTTTGGGAGTGACAGTGCCACTGGCAAACATGTATCAGTTCCACGGACAGTTGGAAATACGTCGAGATGAGAAGGGAAACGACGTGACAAATTTCTTTGAAAAGACTAATGAGCCCAGGAAATGGATCCTGAATCCAGATTGGACATACTGTGAGTATGTACAACGGGAACTGGAATCGGACCGTGATAACTTGACGAATCCCGAAGAAATTATGATTCATTTCCTGAAGAAAATCCAAAATGCAAAAAATTCATGGAAATGGAGAAACACAAATATAGGACTAAAAAAATCAACAGCCCACGAACAAACTCAGAGGGAAATTTATTCGTGTAAGTGGTCCAAGTCCAAACTATAAAATAAATAAATCTGTTACCGTTGTCAGTCTAGCATTTCTGTAACCAAATAATAAAAACGAGAAATAACAGGTAAAGACTTGTATCGAGATACGAGGGGATATTACAAATGTTTCCTTTTGTTGTGCTCAAAAAAGAGAGGGGGAGAGACCAAACATCAACCTGGTACACTGGTTTACTGTTCAAATCAATCAGTTAAAGATTTATGTAGGAAAGAATCGTCAAGCGTCCCTTTTGTAAAAGATCACAAAAAGAAAAATATTACAATGAAACAGCTTGCATGTAGTAGCTTGCTCCTTTATATGATTGCGCGTTCGATTTTTTGAAGAAAATACAATGTAACTACACACGACTCTCTTCTTTTTCACAAAAAAAAAACGAATAGGGAAAGGGAGATTATTTCCGCCATTTTTTAATCGAAAAATACCCTTTCCCTTTATTCTCGTCAAAAATGTCTTTGAAAATCTTCTATGAAAGACTGGATATGTAAAGAATTTATGTAGTACTTATGCCTAAACAGTACATATGTACGTCAAACGTCTCTCTTTCCTTTTTGCATCACTCAAACAACTATTTTTATTGGTGTCCTAAACATTGGCTGTCTACTCAGCATATTCACTCTTTCTTCTGCACTAGGAGGGAAAAGAGGATGAAAAGAAAGAATCTATCGAAAAAAATCCCTTTCTCTTTTTTTGTATTTCAGGTGACAAGGACTTGGTTCAGAGCCTTGTTTTTGATGCCAAAGTCACGGGTCCCTTCAACCTAAACAAGTTGATAGAGCTGAACAAGAGCGCGTCGTAAGTACCTTCGCTATCACATTTCTTATTATTATTCCCTCAGCCCTGTCAGTTATAATACCACCTATTCATGTTTATACATATGTATGGTATGCGCTATGCACTTGGTTATTATATAGCTATCAACCTTTTCTCTGAGAAACTCTTGCTGATTTTTTCCCCAACCAAAATCATGGAAACAAACCTGCCAGATTTCGTAGTACTACAGATATTCTGATAGTTTTCAATTTTACACAACGTGTTCATTATCCTATACAGTCAGAGAAGTTTTTGAAGCTTATATATGCATTCACATACGTAGGTATACTTTAGCCTGAAGTTGAAAATATTAATACATAATCACATTTATTCCGGCATTGCTATTTTGAGAAAATTTGATTGGATCAAGTTGCTAAACTGAGTATTTACCATTGCCCCAAATGTTTTACCTGCACACATTATTAAAATAGTATGCAAAGCTTTCCATCCCACCAAGAAAAGTAATACGCCGGTATAAACGACATGTGAGAACAGTACTGTTATACTCCCATATCAAAATTTGGTACTGTGCTTTCTCCAATTTCTCTTTCTCTCTTTCCTTCATTTCTCTCCATCAAGAAAGATTTATGTAAACTAAATCCGTTTAATATCATAAATCATCTCTGAATGTCTTCATTTCTTTCCATTTTCATCCTTACAAGCTATTATTATTACTTTCATGATGTGAATAGAGCATACATACATATGTACATACCTGTATAGTAGTAGCAAATTATTATGGATAAAGTTTCTGCATCCCCTCTGCCCTGCTCCATGTGTGTCTCAATCTATGAAATTATATAATATTATCATTATGTGCTACTAAGTCTCTAAAATAGAAAATGTTTTCACAAAAAATTATGATGATGATTTTCTTGCAAACAATACTCATACACTGTCCTCTTTTTTCTTTCTCTTTTTCTTCCTCTTCTCTCTTTTCTATTCCAAATTTTTGCACGCTTTTCTCAAAATAATATACGAAGGTATTTGGCCAAGATGTATATATTTGCAAACAATCAGGTAATGCTATTATTCCATACCAAAAATAATAACATGTTTGATGTGAAGACAGGTGATGATGGTAAAAAAAGTTTAAAATGTTGGACCCTGTGTAAATTTTTAAATGTAAATATGTTGCGTATTGCCGTTCTGAGAGTATTATTGCATATAGAGTTTCTAAACAGAATTATAACAGGAAATGTTATAATTATGCTATCTTTCTAGTTAATATTAATAATTATCCACTTGTGCTTGACCGCACAATGCTGCACACTGCACACATTAGTTTGCTTCGGTTTGTAATTTGAAGAGTCTTATGTTTGTGACCAATTTGAAATGAATGATATCGTTTTAAGCAAATTGTAAAAGATAGCATAGGTAAATGTCTAATTCAGTTGAGTTTTGGTAGACAGGTCTTGCAAACATTTGGACCAGTTGTGGCTTTCATTGCAACTAGGAGTGGCCTAACAAGATGGATTGACTATTCAGAAGCACCACGCTCACCAACTTATGCGTATGTATTTCTATTCATTTTGTTACTACTTCCGCTGTAAATGGTCTAGGGGTTAAAGTAGCACATCATTTCCGTTTTCTGAGTAAACTGGTGCTGAGCAGAGTATCTTTCCGTTGTCACTATATGCTATATAGTAGTAGTAGCACATTTAAGTATTCCATTGCCAAAATGATGAAAACCAAAACTTTGACCCTAGTAGGTTTGAGTCGAGACCATTCATTTTGTTTGCAGAGATGACAGAATTGTATTACCCATTGATTTATGATAACAACGGAAAAGCCATGTTCTCTCACTGCACGATATTTGGATTTGGTATTGTGTGCTCCACTCCTCATTTTGTATGTTCCTTTGTTTTTTGGGGCTTTCTCTCTGAAATGACTGACTCGGGAATGGAAAACAACGTACCATTCTTACAGTCGCTTTTGCGAAACTAATCCACATGCTTCGGAGGAGCTTTACTACAAACGATCCGTGGACCGATTTGAAGTGGATGGGGCAACTTCTTTCATCGTTTCCGTTCCATTTGACTCTGGAACAAGAAATGATAGCCTTGTAACCGCAACCCGAGCTATTTTCGTAAAGCAACACGTCCGCGAAGTGAACGATGTTAAATTCGCACCGGTAAAATATTAATACATAATTAGCTTTTCAAAAGGAAACAAAAGTGGACTACACAACTAAATTCTTTATCAACATCATGCATGTGAAATTCGTGTTTTGAAACTCAAAAGCTTTGCATTTTAATAATTCATAGTCCACATATATTGTTATAATCCTCTCAATATCTTTTTCAAAGGTGGCCGTTGTTGGTACACAATTTGAGCATGAAAAGATGGCAGCTCGCTTCCTCAACATTACAAATACCGTCATGCCAGGGGTACGAAAAATATACATTATTCAGGCTCAACTTGATTTGATTTGAAGGGGACTCAGTAAAGAGTCTTTTTAAAAAATATTAGTGATGTAAGGTTCCCCTTTCTCTGTTTTACTATAAAACCATGATAATGATCAACAAATTCCACTTTCTCTTTATCTCTTCACACATAGTGTACGGATGTTATTATTTGTCAGCCTTGTTCGTCAGACCTCGTTGACTGCTACGTTTTAGACGACAATGGGTTTGTAGTGGTTTCTGATACTCACAAATATACGGGTCGATTTTTTGGTGACATTCAAGGAGGCATAATGAATCTATTGGTGGAGCAGCAAATTTACGAACGAACAACAGTCATGGATTATCAAGCAATCTGTCATCATCTACTGAATAGACCAGGAGTTGCAAGTATATTACTTAATGTAAGCCCCTCTATATCATGAAAAGTATTCCAATGTTGAAGCATGTGTTTTCTAAAATGATTTTTGACAAGTTGAATAACGAGTAAAAGAGATTAACTTGAATGAAACAAGATATTATTGATTTTTACATATTCTAAGCCTTTTCAAACGACACATTATACAACTTACTTGCTCATCAAGAGGAGGAAAAATGAAAAATGATACTTAAAAATCTCTCGTTATCACATTATGAAACATTCGTCATTTTCAATTTATTGTACGACGTGTACGAGTCTTTTAATTTGTTTATTCGGAAAGGCAAAGCATATCTTACACAGTACTGTCACACTATTAACAGTACTGAAAATGATACCGCAAAAATATTCCAATAGAAAGGAAAAAAATGAAAAAAGAAGTGGTTCACGCAGCTAGTGTTAATTGAAATCAGGGATGGTAAAAGTGACATTATGTGTTATCAAGTGTGACAATTTAACATTTGCAAACAAATTTCTATGTATTTATGTATGTTTGATTGGATGTTGGTTCAAATTGGTTTCTTACTTTTTTATTTATAATATACAGCCATTTACGACGTTCAAGTGGCTTCTCCGTTGGATGCTTGGAAGATTGGCGTGGCTTGCGTTACAAATAAATTTGCACAACTTTATCCATCCAGACTACGCTTCGGTTCTCGCAGACGGTAGGTACCCACCACCGGAAATAGGTATTTATTTACAATGCACCATGTATTTTGACGACTTGGTGAGCATGCACTTTTAGAAAAAGACGTTGTAGGAGTAAAGTTCTTGGACATACATAGAAATAGAGGCGCCATCAAACTATTGTACTATTACCTACTAATACACATACTATTTGCCCTTCGTGTGATCAGTAAATACTAGTGGGTAAGATAAAACAATCAAAACTACAAGAAAGTAACCATCTTATGTCGATAGACATTAAAAGAGGCTTCAGACAAATGCATGTGATAGATTTTTTTTCATTTCCTCAAAAATGATAGCCCATTCTATTCAAAAGACTTGATTAATTTTTTTTCTTTGGATCATAAATTGCTGCTTTTGAATGAGCGTGCCTTAATGATAATAGGGATTAGGGATTGAGTGACTCGATTTGTGTCTCGGCGGTTGTTCTCTCCCCATTCCGTTGATTTTTGTCGTGTATGTATGTTTTTCATTTAATTTATCTTCAACATTTTTATGGGTTTTGGTGCTGAGACGCAATCGTAAAACTTTATTTCATTCTCTGACAATCACTGTTACTACATTGAAAGATGGAAGAAGCAGGAAAACGGAATGATTACTTGTGCAATAAAATTCCAATTTTTTTATTATTTTTTTCACTGCATTCTTTATTTACTGTGAAAGGTAGGAACAAGGAGGTGAAAGCATGACAAAGAAGCTATGAATCCGTTTAAATACACGTTACATGATTTTATCGCAGGAGTTTTATGGAGTTTGATGTGGTCCTACATATTTTTTAACATTTTTTATTATCACTGTCAAAAAATGATTGCGACTTTTGCAGTTACAGATGACCAGCCATGGGAAGAAGACAATCCAAACTGGCATCCATTCCTCGAGTTGGCCCCAATCAATAAAACAAGATTGCGTCCATGTCACAAAGAGTACATCCTTTACAGATATGGCCCTAATTATACTACAACTCTGTATCAAACGAAAGGATTTGTGAATGGAACTCTCGAAGGTTGTGATGGAGCTGGAAATTCCGGGTACGTGTTTTTAATGCTAATATTAAATTATTATTTACTGCTGTTATATTTGTCGTATCCCTCGAGTAAATATACCTCTCCTTATTTCTTTATGCCCTTTCGCTACCATACACACCACGCCTCCGTATGCATTGTGGAGTGTAGATTTGATAGTGGTAGACTATAGTACACCACCTTGTTTCTTTACATAGTGCTAAGACATTTTTTATTAACTGATGCATTTATTAAATCTGAGCCAACTCTATATAATAATACATTGTTGTATAGTATTGCGATATAAAAATAACTGTCAGTCAACCAACATTCGCTCAGTCCTCAGTCGATTCATGATGCAGCCCCCATTCCATCGTTTATGACGTGGTTTACACAAAACAAATCATAAATATGATATTTGCACTCTAGGGAACCCTAAATCCCAACCCAATCTGTGCTTTTATAAGAAATATGAAGCTGACTAAAGCTAGCTGATGTAAAAATGGATACAAAATATCTACACCTATGCATGCACACAGAACAGACACACATGAAATGTCTTTCACACAGTCTCTATCTTTTTTTCCTTTTTCCTAGAATTTTCATCTATTTGAGATCACCTACGTGCGTCTTTATATCATAACCACTGCATTTACCTATATGATTTTTACGTTAACGTACAATTTATTTTTCATGAAAAACTTCTGCAGAGTGTATGCCGTGCACCTAATCAACCGCACCAATCTCATATTACTGGTTATCTATGGCCGTTGTATAAGTAAAGAACGGATCTCAATCAAGCCTGTTGAATTTCAATACGAACTGGATGAGGATCTTGAGAATATGACCGTACACAATGAGGTAGTTGCCCAAATTTGCAGAATTCCCATTAAAAACCTAGAGAGAAAGAAACCTTCGACCATGTGCTATAATTACAACAAACGGGTAAGAGCTTCACAGAACTTACCGTTCAATTTTCATTTCCCAGAAGATGATATAAAAGCTCAACGCATGAAAACATGAGCTTTTTACTTATTCTGACATTTCAATCTCATAATTATCTTATTACGTTAAACAATGACTACTTTTAACATGAACGTTTCTTCTAATTTTTTTCAGGAGGACAGCCTCCGGGAGCAATGTGAGTTATACTATTATAACATGACATAAGATGCAAATATATACGCATATCATATTGTTCCATTCCATCAAACTACAATAAATGTCGGCAAATGCACCAATCGGTTTTGTCCAAATTTACCATAATTCTCTATGTCTTTTGATTTCAGGTGGAGCTGTCGGCACAATCGAGTCATCCATTAAATTTTTAGTGCTCAGTATCTTCCTACATTTTAATCATTTCCAAATACTATTATCGTAGTGCTAAGGCATTTTAATATATATACTTACATATAATAGAAAAGCCTCATCTATTTAGTAAATAATTTTTTACCAATACTAAATATCTATTTCTTTGGTAGTAGATGAAAATATATATACAATATTTCTGCATAAGGATAAAGTATAATATACTTGAAGACAAAATAAACAATACAAATTCTTAGTTTCATACAAAGCATTATTCAATAAAACGAGTTTTGATGGAAAAAACTTTAGCTTAGCATAATATAATACATACCTAAATAATATTTCGTGTAAGTATGCAGGTAATAATAAAGCTACAAACAACCCTTTGTAGTATAATATAATCTAGATGTTTAATAGTGACCTACAAAATCCTTTTTTAATTTATTTGTTCATTTAATCACGTTGAGAAAGTCAAATGATGTTGTGATACGATTTTTATTGAAAATTTATTAAGCACAGTAGGAGGGAGTCTATCACAACCAAAAACTCGAGCGTTACATACTAAAAGTGACTGGATATGTATTTATATCAAATTTTCAAGAAGCAATTGTCGTAATTTTTAATAATTGATCATAATGCTAGTCGGCAAGCAACCATTATAACTTTTAAAAGTATTCCCGTACCATTTAATGCGTAAAAGTACAGCGTTTTTCTCCATTTGACTATTTGTACTAGAAATTTGTTAGTAGAGCAATTGTAACCTTGCCAATCCTTTTCCACCCCCGAGGCGTCCGTTGTCAGTCTTCGGTGTAGTTTGTAGTTTGGAATATTTTTCAATACAAGAAACGAAGGGCTATAATTTAGTATATGACAGAATAATAATATAATAAATATAGTTGGTTGGTGGAGAACGTTTGATAAGTAACTGTAAATTTAGGAAAATAAACAACCAAAACACGAACTGGAATCTACAACGAGGACCCGTTGAAGCCACTTCGATAAGAGTTTGATTGCACCAGCTTCATGATGATGATGCTGTTGAGAAACGGAAAATTTTCTCATTTTGTTTGACAGCAGTTGTAGACTTCAAAACAAGCAACGAGAAGAGTACTTAGTACCTTCTAACGTAAGTATATCAAGTTAGAGTCATTGGCCTTTAAACTGCCTTCCCTGTTTTATCAATAAATTTATAGGGAAATCAGTCAATTTTACTTCGTTATACGAAGTTCGTGTTCGAAGTTCGTATACAACGATGAACATTTTTTAATTAAAAATATTTCTTGCAAAGATATTTTGGCAAACTTTAATGATTCTAATATCAACCTGGTAATGTGAAACTATATTACCCATGTAGATGTAATGGTAAGTTTATTTTATTAAACAAATCACAGCCACAGTAAATATACAGCCAGCTATTAAAAACTAATATTAGCGGGTAGTAAAACATTTCAGGAACTAAAATTTCAATAATCACCATGACTATCATGATTTTTGTGCTAATTAATATTCTGTGCTGCTCTTTGTCCCTGTCGAGACGCTATTCCTGTGATCAATTTAAATTTGCTAGATTGTAAAAAAAAACTCGGCCAGCCAGCACCACTTCTTTGAAATTTAAGCTTTTTCCTCTATTTATATGCTGCAGTTGATCCAAAATTTTATCAACTACTACTTGATTAGGAAAATATTTTGATAATTTATAAAAAATAAGTTGATTTCACTTCTGAATTCTTATTGTTCATCAAGTCATTTCCATTATTCATTACGACACGATAGCAATGAGAAAAATCTATGTAGTAAAAGAGATTTTATTTCAAATTACTTAATATATAATTACTCATTATCTTCATTCAACCAAATCATTCCTGATAAAAACCAATACCTTCACAAAGAACTCAATTCCGAACACATCAAAGACAAACATAAATAAGTTATTTCCGGTTTTGTAGATGAGGGATTAAAGTTTTTGTAATGAATGATAGATAAATTATATGATAGCAAAGTAATCATTAGTAAATGCGTATAACTTTAAACTTTAGAGTACAATACGTGCGAGTACGTACAATAATGTCATGTAAGCAATTTATTCATTTTATAAATATTATGTAATAGCTTCAAACAGACAGTTCCCATATTCAGTAATGTTTGAATTCAGAAATACATTACGAAAACAAGTTTTTGACAAAATAAAATGATGTATGTTTTACTCTTTGTATAAATGACAACAGAGGATTCACAACTTTTAACACTGAACCTTATTTACAGACTTTAATAAAAATGAAAGTTCATATTGAAATAGAATCCACTGCTCTCCGACTATTTATTAAGGAATGCTTCGAACTCCCTTATGATTTCCTGTTGTTTGTTTGGTCCATGCGTCCTCGTCGTCGCCACAACTACCTATTTTTGGTTCCTACGCATGGACAAACAAGAGAATAGACCGAGAAATTGTTGCTTGTAGGGATCGGAGAATAAATTTGTTAAGTTTCTACAACAATGACATCCATACAAATCGATTTATCATCGCCAACAATGCGTAATGCAAAAATTTGATTTCTGCGTTGTATTGCAAAAGAGTAACCTAACTTGCGTTCAGGACATAAACTCCTATAATAATTTACGTGTACACCATTACTAATTTATATTTTTGCACTTTTTAAAATGTTCAACTGAACACCATTAAAGTTTCAAATTTCTCATGATTAATGAAAGGCTTGACTTGATTCGAGGATGTTTTCATGTGCCATTTGCTTGACGTGCCAACATTGGTACCGTTGAAATGATGACTGCTTGAGATTATTTGTCGCTCTTATCCGTGTCACTACATGTTTCTGGCGGTTTCGCATCAGGATCTTCGTTTTCTAGAATTTATCATCAAATGGTTATTTTTTGTACAAGGGAATTGCTGGTTAAAACACTGCATAAAAATATTCTAGATACCCGGATCCAAAAACGCTAAACATGTCACGGGTTTCTGATGTCCGTTAAACTCCCGTTTGGATTGACCACTTTCCAATGACCACATCCGGACCAGATTATCAGATGAGGCTAAGTTACATTTAAAGCTTTTCGTATATACCATGAACCATGATTCATGACTTTGACCACTATGGTAACTGACATTAAAAATTTGTCAAGCCTCGTATAGACTCTCCCTGGTGAAGCCAGAGGAGTTTATATTCCGCTTACCAGTTATGACGAATGAATTGTCCCCTGAAATTACCGCATCCCATACCCATCTTTGACCAGAGCAATGGAAATCGTGTGCCAAAGAAAAGTCAGAAGTTCTCCAAATTTTGCAAGTTTGATCGGCAGAGGTAGTAGCAAGAAAACTAGTAAATTTTTAAAAAATTTGTTAATACACCTCAGAATATAAACGAACAAACGGTATTAATTTAGCCAATAACACTCACCTTGCGTCTGGAGAAAAACAGCACTTCAAAGCGTAATGTTTATGTGCTTTCATCTTGTGAAATGGGCTAAGCTTTAAATGCTCACCATCATTGTCTACCATTGGAAAAACCGAAGCCGTAAATAACCGTTTCTTCATAACACATAATTAGATGAAAAGTTGTATTCAATGGAATTTTAAAATTTACCGTCTAAGCTCCAGATATAACAGTCGCCTTTGTTATTCACAGCTGCAAGGAATTTGCCACGGGGGTCAATCGCAACATGTTGGACCGGTAAAGATGACGTTTGATCCGGAATCTAGAATTTATTTTGCAAACATTAGACATAGTTGGCATTGGAATTTTTATATACAGTGTTTCTTAGGTTCAAATGATCGTACCAACTGCTCAGTTCGGTCATTACGCAGGTCCCAGACATGAATCGTACCACTATTATCAGCAACGATTAATTCAACATTGTTTGGGTGCAGGGCAATTGACGTTATTGGGGAAGAATGCGTTTGAAACAACTTCTGACATGTTGGGTTACTGACTCTGTTCCATGAAACAAAAACAAACCGTTGTCTGTAAAATCTAAATATTATGACAATTAAATAAACTAACAGCAGACACATTTTTCGTGCTGCAAGAACTACTCTTACCTAAGGTCCCAAATACGAGCGTTGAAGTCCTCACCCCCAGTATACATCCACTGTGTGTCTTTGTTAAATCCGACAGTTGTTACGTTTTTCTGTATACCTTCAAAATTTAATGTGGGGCTTTGGGTGTTACCGTGAATATCGTATAGGCGAACATGCTGGAATCCGGCTGCAGCTATTAACCTTCTATCAGGTGTTAAGCATAGGCTGTTTACTTGCTAGAAGATACAACGACAAATATAAAACGCTTGTTTAGTTCACTTTGAACCGTTTCAATCTTCATTTGGCATAACAATAATTAATCAGCTTTTATTTATGTAGTTCTGAGTCATACCGAATCTGGGTGTTGAAACGTCTTCACACATAACGAAGTATGAACATGCCACACTTTAATTGTATGATCGTACCCTGCCGTCACCAGTATTGCCTCTGAAGATGCACCATTTTTTGAAGAACCTCCCGCAGAGGATGCAGTTGAGCTACCAGGATTACTATTTGTCCCCGTTGTTGTAGTAGCTGTGTCACCTCCAACCGTTGCTGCATTTGTAGCGGCTGGTGTCACTTCTTCTCCCGGAATTGCTACTTCTTCAGTCACAGAAGTGACCATTATGCAAATGATTGTGGTACAAAGGAAACCTGAATTAGTCCAGCGACCAACTTGAATAAAAATTATTAACTCGTTTTCACACTAGACTACACTAAAATCAACTCTAACTATTATTATAAAATTGCACATTTTCTGCAAAATCAAACTTTACTTTATAACAAGTTTATGCCCATGGACCTATGCAATATGCATTACAAATCATCAGTTATCAAATTCTCCGTTTCAAAACACTTTTATATTTTTATAAATCTAAAACTAATAGTTAAATTTGATCACTGATCGTCCAGTGCAGTGCTTGTTGGAGTTGAAACTTGCGAGTTTAGAACATAGCATAGCATACTGTGTAGTGTCTGGTAAACTGGACCGATGAAAACATGTGTTTTTGTTTCTCTGTGCCAGGTGCATGTATTTTTGGTGCTGGTGTGCGGTGCGTGCCACAGCCACAATACGGACGGACTACAGTAAATACATTCCTTTTCTTCCTGCATGCAAGAAGTGGCCAAGTGGCGCATGCCATGCCATGCAAAATTTTTACTGCAAGCTTATTTCATATTTAATATTTACTTGATTGATACAGTATTGGTAACTGCTAATAGGTAATTACGTATCATAATCATCATGATGATTTTATCTTGATCATCTAATTTGTTTGGGTGAACTAATAAATTCATTGTCCGTGCCTGAATCTGAGTATTTTTTATTTTCTTCCACTGCGTAAGTTGAGGACATGTGCAAATTGCAATATTTATTTGCAATAGCTAATCAATGCAATGAGGAATGTGAGAAAAATTCACCAATTCCAATGTATTTATCCCATTTAAGGTGCTTGGTGTCCTCAACAAATGGAACCAAGGGAAATCGGGCATGTATAGGATGAGTC
The DNA here is from genome assembly GCA_027743805.1 of Lepidocyrtoides sp. E14. NCBI lineage: Eukaryota > Metazoa > Arthropoda > Collembola > Entomobryomorpha > Entomobryidae > Lepidocyrtoides > Lepidocyrtoides sp. E14. Next base: position 24,700 of record JAHZMZ010001538.1, on the reverse strand, counting down.
ATCCTGGATGACCCATGTTGCCAAGTTAAATTTTTGATTTTTTCATAATATCCTCCGGACTCGTGACTGTGACTGTCTTTAAAATTGGACTTTACCCTGTATAAAAGTCTGAAACTGGCTTTCAGACAGACAAGGTATAGATAGAGTGAATATGTAAATAAGGACAAGCAATTTCCCTTGAAACATACTTTGAGATGAGATCATTGTATAGTTCTTGTCCAAATTCCTATAAAATTCCCATGTGGTCCTATAAAAATTGTAAAAAGTATCATTACATGTGGCGCTCATTTTAAAAACGGAAAAAGTTTTTGCTTGAAAAAAGGAATAGCAAATGCTGGTCACTTGCGGCATTTGCGGCCACTCTGCCAACATAACGTCCGCTTCACCCTGCTAATTTAAAAAAATTTGATTTCAAAATCTTAAATTCTTACATACTATGCATACGATTACAATAAGAAATGCTCGAACATTTTTTGCAATAAGCAATAATGAGGAAGTGTTTGGGTGAGTTCTCCGGCGACGTCATTATGATCGATGACTCTCGTATCTTGATTCCAATGATTAAAATGGCCGAGCGGGTGTCTATTTTTTAGAGGAGAGTATATAGAGATGGAGAGTGAGTATCTTCTGTTGAAAATGCTCTGCCTTTTGCCAGAGGCTTGATATGGACTTGCATTTGATGAAATGAAAGGACTAGGAGGATTGTGGGCATGGGCATCAAGCCATCATTAATTTTGTAGTCGGTAGTTTTATAAACTAGGATGCTTGTTCTTTTGAAGAACTAGATCTACGTCTTTTAGCGGTTAACAATAATTTCAAGATGACCTTGGAATGATGTCACAAATACTGTGCTACAACAGCCAAAGCTACTTCTGCCAAGTCCATTCATTGTGTTGGCCTATCTTATTAATATTAGAATTAATTTTGGCAAAGAATTGTTTCGAAACTTTTTTGGAATAAATATAGTGATAACAGGTCTACAATCGGCACTATCAAATAATTATAAAATAATAATAGGTATTTATATAACATGTCTATTGTACGTGCTTAATCTCTTCACTCTTCACTTCACATATTTCGAGTAGGTAAATTCATTTCATATTTAATCAGAACCAAGATAAATACACACATTATTTCATAGCCGTGTCCTATTCAAACCACTTTTTCGCCAATTCAAGCTGTATGTGAATTTCAGTTGGAGAAGTGACATGAACCATGAAAGATGGAAGATGAAATAAACGGATAACAGGAATAATTACAATCTGAAATAAAACTCTGGGAATTTTTGCCAATGCCAAGTTGAACATGTAATATTAGTGCTACTGTACCATTGTTCGGTAATTAATTACGGTACATACTATAAGTATTTATGTTTTGTATTTTTCAGCGAGTAGTCTTCAGTTGTGATGACCACATTCATAGTATATACAATGATGATGAATGCAATATACCTAATGTGCAATCCTTTGCCGGAAGTCATCATTCTATTATTTGGCAAGTACATATATGGCAATGAAAAGATTCAAAAGATGATGCAACCTCAACAATGATCACACATTATTGTTATTTTGTTATGCATGCAAGCGACTCAAGCGAGCATGGTTGTGTGCATTTATGATTCATGATGATGATGATAATACATATCTCACTAATCTCACTAAACCAGCATTCAACAATGGACAATTTCTGTTAATATTGAATTGAATGAATGCATCAAAAGGTTTGAATCCAAGTCCAGAGACCTAGCCAATAAAAGTACAATTATTAGAGATAAATTGAATACCTTTGTAAACAATGAGACGTGCCTCTATGTCAGCAGAAACTCAGCAAAAAGAGTAATAAATTAGTTAAGCATTTGCAAAATTTGGACAGAATAAAAATGTACATTTTTCTAGCATGTAAATGCAACTTATGCGAGTTGTGCATTAAAAAAATTAGCTATTATTACTACCTAATTCTTGTTTTAATATTTTTATACATAGCACTTAATAAAGTGATGAAAAAAGTTTAGTAAAACCAGTAATATTGAATATTATCTTATGTTAACATAAGGAAAAAAAAATATATTCTTTGTTTGTTTTGTTCTATATGATATAAGTACACCTCTGTGGATATATTTTCAGTATATTTCTACTAAAGTTAGTGTACTGGTCATATTTACGAAATATTGAGTACACTACATGCAATTACTGGGTTAATTCTGGTTAGGTAAGAGCCGGTTTCTGGTTGTAGGTTAGCAGTGTAGACCGGAAATGAGCCAATGATGTAGGACTAGAGTTTTGTATTATCGCATTATTTTAAAATAGCCATTGGTTCCATTGAAGGTAGAGCTGGAAGAGATTACATCTAAAATTTTGCTTATACTTTTATAGTATTTAATTCTGTTACTCTTTTAGAAAAAACTGTAAAATTGTATGATTTTTCACTTAATGTTTACTTTTTGTTTTGAAACACGCAATCTCTGCCGATTCTCTTTTGGGTTAGTTTTGAGTTTTAGCTTGGAATGAACAGAACATATTTTAGCCCTTTTGATCAGTCTCAATAAATACTAGACATTTTACACACAGATACAACAGTGTTTTGCGTGCAAACTCCAAACTTTTGAGCGTTGACCATAGCACACCTAATTATTTACCTAATCTACCTTATATGTATATGTTTTCCATTGCTCAGAGGGGAGATAACATTTCGCATGTCGCACAGTTAGCTTGCAAAGAGAGCAGGGTCAATATTATTAAATCTTGATAAATTCACCTTTGTGACAATTATTACGATGCTACTACATTTTGGTGTTGCGTCAAAAAAAGTGTTGTTGTGATGTAACGGTGCTTTGCGTCGTCGTTAGCATTGCAAATAAAAAGTTCAACCGTACTCATTTATATTCGCGGACTATCACTGTATTTACTCAATTATTGCTTGATTTAAAAAAAATATACAGAACGGTTCACGAAGAATAAAATGTTTAAGCGGCAGACTGAACAGGAAATTGTCCATTTGCTATTTATGATTTGCGACGCTTTTGTAAATGTGTCAATTTTAAAAGTTCCATAATGTATTTCATGGTCATTTTAAATTGATTTTTTGAATCGCCTATAGAATCCCATATTATATTACATGCATTGCTTTTCAAGCATTGTGGACTGTGGACACTCTTACATACAGTGAACTAGTGAACAACGTTTTTTTGTGTTTTGTATTTAATGTACCAAACTACTACTCGTACTAGTACTGCCAATTTGCCAAAGTGACTAACTAATCTGATATCCGAAAACGGAAGTTTTCTAAAGGGAGATCCCAACATAAGAGTGCTAATTCAGTTTTAAATACAAATGAGAATACTTTTAATTCATTTGAAACCTGGGCTGGGTCGTCCGACCCGAATCCATTAAGATTATGATTTGATGTTGACAGACAAGTTACAAAAATGGGAAAGAAAAAAGTGAACAAATAGCCAAATAAAATTGTCGTGGGCATGCATGGGAGGATTTGTATCAGAAGAAATTTAAGGAAGACAAAGCCAAAAATTATAATATGGGACAATGTCCCATCTTTCCCAATGCAATATTTCTTCTATGGCCATACTCTTACCTTGTTATAGTTCTCCTGGTGGCTCCTGCTGCAGGGCAGGGTTCGTTTTCACCAAACATTCTTCTATAAAATACTTTTCAAAATATTTTTTAAAGTGTTTTGACGAAAAAAATTGTTGAAATTATTTTCATGTGTCATTATTTCATAGGGATGAAATGCTCAGGATACTGTACAAAAGATGTCTCAAAATGTCAATTACGTGGTGGGAAAGTCGTTGGATATTGCACAAAAAATCTAATTTGCTGTGACCGTAATTATTACATTTGAATTTTGTATACCTCACATGATTGTATTAGGAATCCTTATTTAGGACAACATGAGTAAATGTGTGATTTTACAGCCTTGGTGTCAGCCTCGGGCTCATGTGGTGATAGAAAGACAGGGCAGAAGGTAGTTTACTTTAAGTCTCCAAGCTATCCGGCATACGCGGGCGGTGATTTGCTATGTGACTTTCAAGTGAGAATTCAAAACGACACAATAGCTTTAAGGTAAAAATAAAGGTTATGGTGTGACTGTATATTATAGAGTTCTGTTATTTTAACCGATCAAACTTGATCTGATAATTCCAGAGTGGATTATCTGAGGGTTGAAATGGATGGGCTATCATTTGATGGTGGAGGAGAGAATATGGCTCCCTGTGAATCTGATATGATATTTATCAGAGGATTCAATACATGGTCTCCACCCGCAAGGTGCGGAAACTTGACTGGATATGGAGGTATATTGATACAAAATATATGCTAAACTGTTGACGACGCCTAGTTGTCGTTTTCAACAAAAATATAGTATCATGGTCTCCAATAGCCCCAGTAATATGAGTTGTGGTCTTGAAAATTTAGTCCTTATAGATATGAACACAAGGCAAACGCGTGATCTTGGAATGCTATCCATTGTCGCACTTATGTCAAGTCCAAAGTATCGGTTTCATGTTAGGATAGCACAGATATCTAAGAGCTCTGGTCAGTATTACACTACACTCTTTATTCACTAAACAGTTGACGACACTAACAACTTATCATTTAGACTCAGGTGGGAAACAATCGTCCATTGAAAAACGTTCAGTGTCTCCCGTCACAACAGTACCAACAATGGTTGTGCCCACCCCAACGAAAATTCTCATAAAAACAGGCAAACCGGCAATTTTTCCAAGACATGTGGAAGGCTCAGGACCGTTGACGGTTACGGAGGAAAATGGAAAATCATTCAAGATATTTGATTCCGAGTACCCGTAATAATGATTTCGCTATCAATACATTTAATTATGTACATTTATTTATATTGCTTCCAAATGCATGGAAGTTAATAGTATATTCATGATAAATACTCGAACTCGGTAGTACCAACTGGAAGTCTCCCTCGATAGTAAATGGAGAAGACACACTTATTTCCACAGTTCCTTGGCAAGTGAGTCTAAGAATTAAATCGCAGCCTGCATTAACGACTGATGTTTTGGGCTCACAAGATGGGAGCGCCAGTACCGCAGATTCCACCTATGACTCAACGACTGAAGATGAACTCACAATGGAAAATGACACCGACACTTATCAACTTGCAAACTGCTCGGAGACCGAAGGGATCCACTTTTGTGGGGCCTCAATTTTGGACAACTTTCATGTATTGTCGGCAGCACATTGCTTTTTTGGCAGGTGCGTTTCAACATCAATATCACGTCGCCCCTTAGTTTACATTGGATTACTCTAGTTTTAAAAAAAAATTTCTTTCCGTTATATATTATGCAGTTCAAAGGTAGATGGAATGCTTAACGTTTCCAACATCATGGTCGTGGTAGGTGATACTGACAAATGTACCGACGATGAAGAAGAGATGGGTATTTTTAGTGACACGGAAATGGAAAGACCACGATCATTTCGCTATGACGTTGAGTCAGTAGTGTTCCACTACGGATACGATCACAGTCTCCTGATAAATGATGTCGCAATACTACGGCTTAATGAAAGTATAAAATATTTTAACCACGTCAAACCAATCGCATTGGCAAAACCTGGTGACAATTTTGAAAAACATGCAGCTCTACTAAGCGGTTGGGGTGATAGATTTACCGAAGGCAATTCTCCAAGCAACTTTTCTTCAGAAGAACCCATGGGTCCCAACATATTGCAATCATCAAAACTCTTGGAAATTCAAAATCGTTCCTTTTGTAACGAAAGGGATCTGTCCCAGTTTGCTGCACCCAAGTCGCAAATTTTGTTACATTCAAAGTATCTCTACGTTTTTGATTCCACCATTTGCACTTTGACAAAAACCGGAAATAACACCCCGGAAGTAAATTCAGGCCGTGGGGATTCTGGAGGCCCTCTTATCGTATATGTAAACAGTACTAATGGGACACAGCAGCCAGTACTTGTTGGCGTCGTAAGCTACAGCATTCCTTTTGATGATAAGGTAATGTTGTTTGATGGAGTTAACCGAACAGTAGACTTTTATACTTCAGTTGCATTCTTCAGAAGTTGGATTGATTTGGTGGTACTATCATTTCGGCAAATTGTCAAGCATTTGAAATAAAGGGTTAAAAATTGTCTTATAGTATCAAAAAAGTGTATGCTACGTATTTACAGGAAATAATGTACTCTCATTATACTTACTTTTTTTCTGTATTGCTTTTAAATTTAAATCTGGCTTTATGCGTTTTATTGAAATCTCTAATCTCTTTACATGTAAACAAATGAAATTCGATAATTATTATTATAAGTAAAATATTTACATTTCATAAGGTTAAAAAGTACGCGATTGGTTTGCTTTGCTTTTAAAAGCAAATACAGTTAACATCGCATCATGGTAGCGACTTGGTAATACTTTTATTGAAATAATATTTTTTATTAAACTGTGTAATATATCGGAGATATTATTAGATAAATGACACTAATTGTTAGCATGAAATAATAGAACAAACTAAACAACGACATCGGGATTGGAAAATCATGACTAAATTCTACTTTTGATATTTTCACAATAAATGAACTTTAAGTACTTTAAAGTGCTTAGTGCTTTCAAATCAAAAGCTTCAAAATTTCTGAACACTATAATAAGGTCAATAAAGCCAACATTTTAATAATCTCACCACTTGCTTCCAAAGAAAGAGTAGTAGGAAGGAAGCAACAAACAGCTCTTATGCTTAGGTACTAACTACTAACCATAATAATATTAACATAAATATCACATATAATAGGGTTAAGTTATTCCAAAAATAGCTTAAAACTTAGTATTTTTTCTTTTGCCATTCAGCATCGCAACCATACTATCACCTCAAGGAATTAGTAGTGTGGCACCAGCAGGGCAGTTGTTGTATATTCGTTTCGAAACCGTACTATAAAATGAAGTAAAATCTGAACATTGAGTCTGGAAAGAGAGAACTGTTTTGAGTTACACGAGAGGATTGAATTATCATGCGAATATCATTGTCACCACCACCATTGTTTCTGGATTACGCAATAAAGAAGCACTTACCAGCAGCACTTATCGACAGCATACTATTTTTAAGTAATAAATTGTCTTTTCCTAATCGCGTTCTTCCTTCTCATCAAAAAATTAGCCTCTCTTGTTCTCACTGAAAACTTCTCACGTACCCAAATACGTATTGCTACTCTTACATAAATATACTCCAATACTGCATCTTAAATATCGTTTTTTCGCATCTTAATTATTTTTACAATATCAGTTTTTTTATTAGCAAAAATGTTAGAACACGAGAAAAAATTGATAGTACATCATCCATAATCCATAATAGCTAAATGAAACGAATCCATCAACATGAAATGGAAAAGGTAAAAATTGAACTGCTGGCGTTGTTTGCATTATTATTAATTATTAGCACTAGTTTTCATGAGCGTCTCGTAACTTGGAGCTGCTGACAGAAGAGACTCTCGACGAGGCTTTGACATTGACAAAGCTTCTTCGTAGGTTGGGGGCAAAGTTTCCAATGAGGCTGACCGAGATCTAAACGAAAAACGACTGAGACTTCTGCTAGATGATGACATTGGAGCATTCATTGATGACAGTCTCCTTCGTCTCGGAGAACTTGTCACTGCAGTTTCATAGTCCATAGGAGGATCATTGTTGTATTGAACGCCATCTGTCGAGGATTCCTCCGGAATTGTCATTGATCTACCGCTTTGAAAGAATCTGCTTCTCCGTCTTGACGTACTCCCATCATCTGGGCCTACATAGGGTCCAGGCCCTTGCGGTTGACCTCTAGTGAAGAGACCGGCTATCTTTTGACTGAACATAAGGAATAAATATAACGAGACTTTGCATTATAGTTGGTATTAACACTGGAGGCGATTTAAATATTGATGTGGTGATGGGATTTACTTGTTTTTTGCCCAGTTACTGATTTTTTCCCAATTAGGGTTGGGCGGAACTTGTAGAAAAATGCAAGCAGCCTTGGCAAAATCCAGGCAGTTATGGTGTATCATGTCGTAATTGCTTCCGCTTTTTAGCATAAAATAAAATATTCATGCCTATTTTTAATTTATTTTGGAATAAATTAAAGTACGTACACAAGTTCAATCGGAGGTCATACCGAAACTCCCCATATTTTACATTCACCAACCACTCCATAAACTCTTCCCTCGTTTTTACCGTCCTTCCAATATACTCTCGTTTTCGTAACTTGCATCCAGGGTATTGAGGGTGGGGATCTTCCCCGTTTCTTGGAATCTGTGGACACATAAAGCGACATGCTACAAAGCATGGCACGTGTGTAAAAATAAACGAAAAACCAGAAATAAAAATGGTCACATGCATGCATTACACCATGCTAAAATGCTTTTGAAGACATGAGGAAAGGATACATAATATTGTTAATCTATTCCTATGATGGGAAACCATAAATGAAATGCTACAAAATTAATGAAATATGGATACAGTTGAAAGGGATAAAAATTCATTTGGTACATTTTTTTGTACAAAAAAATCTATATTCATTTTCTTTTTTACGCTTACATTGCTCTTCTTAATTCCACTGTGTCCATACTCATACAGTCGGTTGAAACAAATTATTCCAACATGGTCTATGGCGTCAGGAGTGTCGTGGGATGAGCTGCTTGTGGTTCCTTGTCAGTTTCACAGAAAGAAAAATTCAAAATTTTGTACAGTTATTTGGGACTTTAGGTCATTACTTAACATTCGCGCTATTGACTATGCTAAAATTTATACTTTTTATGTGACAACTTACTCAAAAATATTTTTCCAATCATGTGGTTTGCTGCCCCCATCGTCAAGTCCCAACTACAAGCCTCTACAATATTTGCTCCAGGTCCATCTTCTGTAGATGGTGTCGCCGCCGTGTTGCTGGTGCTCATTATATAATAAAACTTGTGAACAGTTACATCGAAACACCATGAATTTGCAATAATTTTTTTATCATCCAATAAGTTGGGTGTTGAACAGTCACTTCAATTTACTCTTAGAGTGTAATTACAGCAACGTGATATTGTTAAACATGCATGTTGACTGCATGAATAGCAATATTTAAAATTAAGGCATACTGGATAAATTTAATTATTTCATCAATCCAGTGCAGTACATTTCATACACCACACGGATATTGGTGTTTTCGTGTTCAGCCATACAAAATCTTCAAAATGTATTTTGCTCGAAAAAGAGGCACAACAAGTTAAATAAGATTTCATCATCACTTAAACTCCTGCTGCCTCTTTATACAGATTTCATTGGCTTTTAAGAAATTTCTTCTCTAATAAGGCCACGACCTTCGAAAACAACTACGACACTACAACAATCTACTGTTCCATTGAGACACACAGGGGTGAGCTTCACGACCCATCCATTTTCACTGGAGAAGGAAGTCGAAATGTAGAAATAGAACTGAATGGGTGACTAACGACAAAAAAAAAGATACTGCGTCTTCCAATAAAACTAGCTGCCAAATAGATTACTATACAACTTATATAATAACGAAAAAAATATGTATCATGGACTAAAATTTATAAAGCATTTCATTGTATGTAACATGTGAAAGTTTGTATTGCAAAATACCAAAGTAGAAGCACGGCAAGCAGCTTTTATCGATTTTTCCATTCTCAACTTACTATTAGAACTTTTATTGCGAATTTGGGAACTATCTGCAATGCTGGCTTCCTCTAACTCACCCAATCTCGGTCTACCCCAAATGCAAACTTAATATCTTAATATTATCAAAAAAAGAAGATGAAGAAGAAAAAAAAAAAAACATCAACCCACCGGTGCACAATGGCAGTGATGCAACAATGACTTTTATTTTCGTTAGCTCTTCATTTATACATACCAATTTTTAACGTAACGTATCCTGAGAAAAATGTTTGTAACTTTTGTATACATTTAATCTTATTGTATATCATAAGTTTTTAACATAGTAATAAATATTAGTAGTTTTCTCCATAATGCAATGATTTTAGGGGAAGTAATAGCAGTTGCATCGTTATTTCCGCCAACATAATGGTAGCATTGACAGTGGATACTGGCATAATTATTCCTTGAAAATCTGTAGGCGCCAGACCTAGATTCAGTTTTATCCATATTTACCAACTCAGATGCAAATCGTCGAGTTTTATTTTCAATGCCACTGTGAGAAGAGTCATTCACATAATATTTGATACCCTTGTAGGATAGAGTATCATGACCATCACTGTCAAAAATGCTAGCCCTTCCTTTAGTCACCCTCTTGACCTTTTTATGCTCCAAGTTACAAAACTTTTTGTTTTTCTTGTACAAGCATTTGCTGCCGGGGACGCACATGAATTTGGTATTTCCAATTGGACAGTTGCTGCCAATGCTTAAAACACATCCACTTCTTCCAATGTATATCTGGTTATTCTTTTTGTTTTCTTTATCATCCCAATAGTATGCGGCAATGTCTCGAAAATTTTTATTGTCCACCAGGCACTGGCATTTATGATATACGTCATGACAACTCAATAGCTCGTTGCGGTCACATATGACAATTTTGGATTTTTTTGCCAAAGCAATCATCGCTGAAATGTTTCCTTTTAACTCTTCGGCTCCTTCCAAAGCACAATATCCCCATAAGCCTTGCGCGTATCTGTCTCTTTGAACTTCAAACCCCTCTAACAACTCTTTTAAATTCTTCTCCACCGTCGTCGTATTTTCTTTACTAGCAGAGTTCCTTACGTTTAACATACGGTAGAGAAAAAAATATGAATTTAGCAATTTACAATCGGAAATACTGGCTTTGTCGTTGCATTGAATAGTAACAATAGGTTGTACGCTTGAGACTAATTTTCTTACGGTGGATTAAGAAACTTAAACTCAAGTTTAACCGATACGGTGCATTTGTCCTCATAAGCACCGTTAACTGTAATTGAACCGTACAGTTCATCAAGAAGCTTGTCAATTTCTTTAAGACCCGTGTCAGTGGCTAGATTACTAGCAGTACTATCATGGTGACACGCCAGGTTCACACGCTTCGCAGGTTCATACAGTTTCCCTTCAGATCTTGGAATAACCGATAGAAAATAAGTATTGATAGTGCTGAAAATTATACAGGAAAACAAAAAGTGCCACATCTTGCACAAATTATTACAAATGTTATTTATTCAAACATTTCACTGCAATTTGTACGAACGTATTGAAAAAAACAAACAAACATCATTGTGCAATAAAACAAAAAAAGGTCAGTAAATTATTTCGTCCATTAGTTTTGATACTGGAAAAGTTCCCATGACACATGACACATACAGCATTTCCTCTTTGTATGGCTATGCTGATCGTTTGCATTGTAATAATAATAATAATTGTTGCTACTTTGTTAACGTAAAATATTGCAATGCAATAAATTTTTATTGCTGCTTTATAGATGAGTATCATTGACTCATACCCCTGCCGCTACGGCTAACCATTAAGCAGTGTCAAACTTGTTATCTGCTTTCTCCTTGGAAATAATGTTGTTCCTCCAAAATATTGTTTCTACTGGAAACTTTCCAGACAACTTTTTGGATGTTTAGAAAAATCATGGTTACATGCATAGAATAATAAAGGATCATCCATCATCCTGTTTGGTTACATGTCTTTCAAATGAAGGAAGCAATGGATGGGGTCGGGGTCATGTTGCGCACTGCTGGTAAGTTTTATGACGGTTGGTATTGGTGCGAGGGTCTGCACACTTGAAACATAATTGTATATTTGTGTTAGCAATCCGAATTAAAAACATTCCGACAGTATTAGTCCACAAGGATTTTGTCGAAATTTTGAAAAATTAAAATTTTGACATCTCCGACTTCCTATTGCGCTGTGCGACTTGCGTCACAACTTGTAGCATGAAGCCAGAACTTACGGGACCTTATATTAAAACCCTCAACTTTGTGCGGCCTATAATCGTAGGCCTGCTCGGGAAATTCTTGTACGATAAAATAATACACTTACGTTAGTTAGTCGTTAGTTGCTTTCTCTAAAAATAGTGTTAATACTGTCAGTCAACGTCAACAGCGTTTCCCGAAAGGAGAAATTCAGAAAAAAATTGGACCTCAATCCTAAGATTATAATCCATAATCTTAGCCTCAATCAAAGCTCGCTGGCTGGGAAACATTTTGTAATTTTTTGTTTGTGGAGTGCAGACTCTCTCTCGTAGTTACACTTGCACACAGCCACAGCTTACTGTAGTGCTCAGTGCCAGTGCACTACTACTACTGCTTTGTTAAAATTGTACGGTAAAATTTGTACCGTGTACTTACATGCATTTATCAATCATAGAATACCCACAAAGGAACTAGAAACTAAAATGCTTTAGCGCGCTACCAATATGTAAACAGAACAGTGAATAACAAAAACAGAAAAAAGCGTCTGTATGGTATGTGTTTAGTGTTTTAAACATAACATTTACTTTACCAGTGGTAAATTACTTTATTAAGATACCCTCTGCTGACAAAATTTTACTGTAGTTGGATTGTTGGACCGCAGTTAACTGTCTTTTTACAAGTAAAGACTAATTATTTTAGAAAAAAATAAAGGAATTAATTTGTTGTCTCCTCTCAACTGCCAGCCGACATTGGCTGGCATTAATTTGGTGACAAGTGACTAGTGATGATTTTCAAATATGTAACTAACCACGTCACGTAATGCTTAAGGCACTTCTGACTGATTGTAGTTATTAGTTGTTGTTTTCTTGTAAAAATTTATATTTGAAACTTCAATGACAGTGAAGGCATTCATTTTTTGTATGAATGAGGAGTGAAGATTTTGCCATTTTAGGGTTAAGTAAGTTCAAGCAAATTAATTCTTATCTTCTGTGTTCAGAAACTTACTCAATTTTTCAGCCATCATTTGGCATTGAAATTGTTGATAATTTTGGCACACAGACAGAATGACACAATAAAGATGGATATATTATGTGGTGGTATTATTACTGAATAAACGTTGTCGTTTATGCTGTTATGAAGAATTTAAACACATTATAATATTTCTTAAAATAGGTTGCTACCACTACCGACGTAACGCGAAACGCAGGATCACAGGTTTTACTACTTTTTATTGATCTCCAACATGAACGTCGTTGAGTACGGAATGTAAAATTCACTCCTCCACAGCTTTGAACCAATGATGCACTAATTGACCACCTCCAAACTTGGGCGACCAAGATATTAACCATATTTAATCATTGCTCACAGACAACTAGGCTAACGAGATTTAAAGTTACTTTTCCTCTATAGTTCAAACTTGGTTTTGAGCTTAAAAAAATATGGAACAATCGGGTGCTGGTAGCTCCATTTGCAGTGGGGACGGAAAGCTGTTTAGATTTCTTAAAACTAGTACTGTCAACAGCCCATCCAGACGTACCAAGTGTTTATTCCGACTGATTCCATCAGAACAGTTTAGGACCAGACTTGATGACGTGATTTATGAAGTAAGTAATATTTATTTTGGAAATTGGTACTCATCACAAGGTACAATCTTGATAGAGTACTGCAATGTTTTAAAAATAATGAACTTGTAGTTTACTTGGAACTTCGTTTATTTTCTCGGAATTTTCAGAATGGAGGTGACGTTCTGTCTAAAGAGTCATTAAATTTTGAATGTGCGGTCACGTTTCTAAATGAGAAATTCTACTACGATAATCCAGTGGAAGATTGTAATTTACCATTAGATACTTTTTCAAGTGCGTTTATCTACGACGCTGTACACTCCAAGCGTAATAAATTACCGCTTCCAAATCTAAACAACTATAGACTAACTGCCTCTGAATTTGAAACTTTTGACGCCAACAAAATCCTATTTCAACAAGCGAAATGGTCAGATTTGAAAAGGTGTCAGCAAGCAATACCTAGAGAGACCGCACAGCAAGTTATTGCTGAATGGAAAAAAGTTCTTAATGGGCAAAATGTGGCAGCCTTGTCATACTCTCACACTCGGAAGGCTAAAAGAAACCGCGCCGTCGTTCAAAGTAGTAATGTCGGCGAAAATAGTGATACTGATACTAATGAATCTAGTCCAGTCAAGCCCCATGGAAACAATATTGTGGAAAAAAAGCATAGTTCCCAGGATCCCCAAATCAATGGCGATGCAACAACTTCGCACACAAGTAAAACTAACGAACGTATAAATCGAGTTGCGGCAGCAGGAAAGGCTGGACCAAGTAGTACAAAGGACATGTCTGGGAAAACCGTGCCTCCAAACAGACCTAACATTACTCTTATTCCTAAAGCAATCGCAGGACCCAACAATATCAACAAAGCAAGCACCAAAACATCAACATCGACAAACAATGCCTCCTCGATTCGAAGAAACTTTCTCCGTGACGATTCATGGATGAGCTGTGATGATGTGTCTTTTAACGATGATGAGAGTGATGCTGAGTCGAGGATTTCTAGTGCGTCAAAGAGTAGCAATGGACGACCTAGCAGCAAACGGGCTCCGTTTTCTATAGAAGAAGGGCAGAGAATACTAGATCTTATATGTACCAACAATGCATTCATGTTCACGGGAGGGAAAAAACTATGGGAACTTATGGAATCATCGCCGGTAAGTATTTACCGAACACCTGAATGGTTCAAAATATTTACCTACTTACATATATATGTAATAATGTCATGCCTTTATATTGGTTGTATAGTATTTTCCTGGACGGACGTACCAAAGCCTAAAAGAGCACTTTCGGAAGAAAGTCCTTCCAAATGCTTTGAAAGCTCGTATGTACAAAATCAGCCCCGAACATTTGAAGCGATTAGAGCGGGCACAGAAGAATGTAAATTGGTCAAAGCACGCAAACGTCTGTCCTGACTACACTTTGTAACATTGAATTCTTCTCGTCTCTTTTTCTAAAAGTGAACTTGACTGACTTTGCGTGACTTGTATTTTCTGAAAGTAATATTTTTTTAAACTACAAATTAAAGTATGAACTTACTTTTCGAATTGTATTAGGTAACTTATAAATGTAATGAAGTCGACGTTATGTAATTATTTAGGAAATAAAAATGTATTACTTTGTATACTTACTACATACTCTAAGCTCTGGCTAAAGCAGTAATTATGTACTCAAGTTTAGTTTATATGAATTTAATAATTTATGCTTACACATTATAAGCCTCCTCGCCTGGTTCGGCCTGTAGTATTTGTGAAATTTTATATTAACATTATCATAATTTGTAAGAAAGACAGTGATTATTTTGTGTCATATAATAAAGCGCTTTCGAGAACTGACGGGTAAGTTTGCTGGATTTTTTGTGATTATTAACGGCTACATACAATGCTTTGCATGTTATCACTGGCTACTATTTTGCGCCAGCCATGATCCAAAAGTTCGTTATGGGCTTTCCCGTTCATATAATAAATTATTAGAAGCTACTTTCTGGTTAAGTGATTTCGTTGGAACCAATGACAATGCTATTTCCAAACTCAGTTATCACTTGTCATACCAGATTTATAGTACATAGTAATACATTTCATGATGAGTCCTCTGTCAATTTTTATCATTCGGACTCTAAATTATTGATCAATGTTTGCAATTTTTCGATTGCAATGTTCACAATTAGGCTTAATTGTCTAGGTTACTATTAGACATATGCCTAATAACATAACCATCTCTATTGCCTATTATGTAGGTGTTGCGTAGCACTGGTACGCATGTACATGTAAATGCATAAATGTACACGACATAACGGTATCGGTACATAGACGCACTGTGGTGCGCCACCTAAGAAATCAGACTGATTTCGTTTCTACTTCCCACGCTACCTCTATACAAACTGTGGAAACTTTGCCATGATAATTGGCGAAAAACGGCAGCGTTACGTGAAGCGGCTTGTGCAGATAGACTTAAGAATCAATGTTTAACTGTTTTGAAAAATACTCTCATACTCCAAAAAGAGAGATAACAAAAACAACTTACGTTACGTATCAATCTTACACTAATAATTTAAAACAATATGCACACATTATGTAGCTGTATTTACGTATAGAACATTTAACTTTTGTGCTAAATCTAGCAAGCTGTGTGCCGAAGAGGAACTTGCTTACCTTGATTTTTTATCGTCTCAAGTTCAGAAGAAAAAAAACTCAAACAATACTGATTAGCTTACACATTGAATTGCATAACGAACGACTAAAATGTGCATATATGCATCAGCAGTAAACAACGGTTATCTACCGCAGATTCCCTT
This sequence comes from Lepidocyrtoides sp. E14, assembly GCA_027743805.1. NCBI lineage: Eukaryota > Metazoa > Arthropoda > Collembola > Entomobryomorpha > Entomobryidae > Lepidocyrtoides > Lepidocyrtoides sp. E14. The sequence goes on along the minus strand of JAHZMZ010001538.1, from coordinate 8,486 downwards.
TGCTTAATTAAAGAAAAAATACAATTAGTTTATTAAATGCATGTACCAGGAGTTTCTTAACTGTTGCTTTGTTTCATATTACAATTTACTTGACTTTCATATAAATACACGACGTTAAACGTACCGTTAGGATTGAAGGTAAGAATACTGATGATGCTATGCTACACGTAAAAACGCTTTTCATCATGATAATAGTTATCGTTCGTATTTTGTTATCAGAAACAAGCATTGATTCCCTCTCTCAAAGTTAGGAAAACAGTTCTTAGTAGTCTTACCCTCAAAACGAATACATCACCTTTAAATAAAAATTCTCACAGAAAAAAAATTAAGCCGGAACATAATGTGGAGTTTTAATGCTGACGATCTCAAGAAAAAAACATTCTTAGCAAACAATATTTTAAAGCATAAAAAATACAGTAAACCTTCCATAATAATCCAAAATATATGGCTATGTACATGTCTATGCATTCTAAATTTAATGCTGATAAAATTCCAGTTTTAAATGTAGCATCTTTTTTATTAAAAGTGCAAATTGCTAAACAATATTTCTGATCTAGTGGCTTCTTATGTCTTATGCTAAATCGTTGTGTTGTGTTGGAAAAGGCATGCTCCAGCCGTGTATTCAATATTTATTCTCGTTAATATTCGATCCAACGTTTCCTCCTTTACTTTGTTGCAATTAAATTCATCTTTTTCAAAATGGTTTTAGAGATACAGTCAGATTTTAAAGACTAGTGACCCAGAACTGACTTCCGGGCCAATATTTTTTCTTTTAATTACAAATTATGTAGTTTTATCTGAAACATGTAGTGATAGTGGTATGTGAATTTCAGACGTATTTATGTGAAGATTAAGTACATTTTTACTATTTACTCTTTTTTGTCATAATAATTATAACGAGCTTATTCTGAAGGAGCTTCATAGTATGGCCTAATTTCTGCTACACAGAATTGCTGTATGAGATCAGTGGCACTGATAACACCATTTCTTAACAAATCAGCCGCATTAATTTTTGACCTGATATAGTTATGCCCTTCAATTTAATAATATGTAAACTCAAATTTTGCAGTCATTCTTGTAGATAAATTGATGGTTTTCAAATCCTCGTGCTTTTATGCTTCACGCGAAGTTGGTTGTTTCAAATAATGTGTTCATTATTATGATTTGGCAAAAAATGGGTACATCAGTCTAAAATTTGTCGTGTTGAAAATATTACTACGGTCCACACTTTTAAGTTGGTATATACAGACGTGACAATGTATTTTCATAATATTGTGCCGCTTATATTTGTGCTCTTGTTAAGTAAATTAAACTTTATTACGTCTCAAACAATTTATCCGGATGGGGGTCGTAACGTGATTCCTTTAGTTAGAAATAAGCATTCTAAGCCCCAGCCGTATAATGATGGAACTGTTATGGCTCATGTAGTTGGCAGTGCTGGAATGAATTTTCTGTACTATTTCCATGTTCTCGGTGTTGCATGTGAAAATGCGGATTCAGAATTTTACAAAATTATTCAGAAGGTGAGGAAAAGCATATTTTCTAGAGAGAAACTATTTCTACCATCCAATTACAGAGCTAAATATACATTTCATTTTTTTGCACAGGATTTCGATTTCTGCATAAACAAAACTGGACCGATTCCAGTAGAGTTAAGAGACAAGCCTTTAGGCTCGATTCCAAAGCCTTGTGTTGACTGGAAAATACACAAACCGTGCTACAAAAATTTAGCTGATGATTACGACGAGTGCTTAATGAATAGCCCGGGGCTGGTCAAGAAAGGCACCGATGCGCTCAGATTCACTCATGCATACGCAAAATTTATTTGTGGAAACATAGCCGACACAGAAGGTATAATAAATGCGAGTCCTACGAATTTTGTCAAATTGGTATACGTAATGGTTTTTTTTTATTCAGCGCATTTGTTGGACCGGTACTCCAAGCATGACTTGATTGTTGATGGAGTATTCCAATGCTTTCCACATTTGCAGGATCGAATTGTCAACTGTGTTAAACGTGATAAAGTATCAAAGACTCTTTGCAGGTTAGTTTATTATTATGTCAACTCATGGAGACACTGTAATGTGTCAACTAATATGTTTGAAACTGTCATGCTTATTATGTCGATTGGTTTTTTTTTTAATTAGCAAATTCTACATTGTTCACGCGTGCTTTGGGAAGTACTATAATGATGACAACTGTTCAGATTTGCAAATAATATACTATATGGACCATTTTTTTCGTAATATGAGTTCAAGCTTAAGGTATGTGTCCACGAAATTTTCGAATTTGGCTTCTCAAACCCTCGGCTTCCTTTATTTTAATCGCCCGATAAAATCATTTCACCTGAGAAAATCAACTAATAACGTGATATCCATATTTTATGGCGGCAATGCTCCATTTATTGACGTACACGCTACCCGTTGTGGAAATTCGAGGGTTCGCACGAATCAAATCGACTCATTTTTTTCGTAATATGAGTTCAAGCTTAAGGTATGTGTCCACGAAATTTTCGAATTTGGGTTCTCAAACCCTCGGCTTCCTCGGCTTTCAAAATTCGAGGGTTCGCACGAATCAAATCGACCATCTCTCTTTAAAACTACAAAAACACTACTTGCTACATAATTTTACAGTTGTCCTTGTCAGAAAGAGAAAGGTTCAAAATTAGCACAACTTTAAATTTTATAGGCTCAGAACACCAATTCCTAGGCGGTCGGGTTTGCAAAGTTTGCAAACACCAAAAAATTAACTTTCCTAAGAAGCTGATACTTTCCGTTATATGTTAGGCAAAAGCTGAACGAAGGTTTGATGAAGTAATGTTTAATGTTTTCTTGTTCATTTGGTACAAAAATTTATCAATTTGAACGTTCAGTTTTAGAATACCCAGGAAGAAAAGCATTCATCGCATGCTACTTAAATTAATTGGTTACAGCCGACACTATTGACCCTTGGTGCTTACAAACTCAAGGATCAATATTTTAAAATTTGTATGGCAATTAAAAGAGGAATTCTTTCCTGAACAATGCTCTATTGCCGATTTTCAAAATTGTTTTGTAGACAGAATCAGATCAGATTGTCATTCAGTCGAGCTTTTTTGCTCGTGGTTTCACGCTACGCATGTGAAATGAAATGCCGAGTTTCGGCTAGCACGATAAATATTTGATTCGTGCGGGCGGACCCTGTATTGATAAATTGTATGATGCAAGCAAACTGTTTTTATCACGTTGGATTTATGCATGAAGTTGTAAGTTATCCAAAAGGTGTAAGGTGTGATTACTTTTGGGACACCCCAGGTTTCCACTTTTTGCCAAATGTGCTGCATCTTATTTCATGTCGTTTGTTGCCCTTTGTTGGCGGGAGCAAATTCAAATCCGTAAAACATATTAGATTTTTTTAAATGTGATATAACTTATGGAACATTCCTTTAGTTGTCCGGATAACGAGTGGATAAAGAAACCAACTGCTCTTCCTCCAGGAGGAAAACATACCACTACTCCAGGATGGACGCATCAACCTCAGCCACCCAAAAAAGGCTGGACTAGTAGAGAAGAACATTCCGCCAAAGAAAATATATGGCCCGGTGAAAGAGGGAGGCCTTGGTCAAACCAACGCCCCTTCATAAGAGGGGATCCTTCCCCCAGCAAAGGTTGGGAGAGTACTGAAACGGATGGAGGGTGGGTAAGAACAACCACAGACCCTCACGCAAACCGGCCTACTCCTGACACAAGCTGGAATACGAGAACTTGGGTTGATGTTGTGAACAGAAGCCCGTGGGATCAAGCACGTGCTACTCCAAGAAGGGGCCCTCAAGATGGGGGAGTATATAAATCAGGAACTCTTCCTACAGCGGGCTTTGCTAAAACGACAAGACCTCAGAACACGGCTTCGAGTGAAGATATTGAACAGAAATATTACAGTACTGGGTCAAGTCCATCTCTAGCACCGACAACTTCCAATCAAGACTTGGGCTTCAATTTTTACTCGTTTGAATAACTTTATTTAATAGGTACAAATGTCAATATGTCTCATAGGCTATGACACCTAGCAGGGTATCATTTTGTAACCGTCACTGTCAAAAAAATGCCTACAAATATGCAAATAAAAACATTACCTTGAATTCAATTTAAGCTGTGTGGGCTAAATGGGCTTTATCATTTCTATTCTTTGTCATTTGTCAAACAAGAATTAAATATTCATCAATGTTTGTTGTTAACATTCAGAAGGCGAATTGTAAGATTTATGTAGCGTTTTTAATTGATCCCAAAATACCAAGCTTAAAAGAGTATGTGGGCCAAGCCGGAAATAAATTGCCGTCCAACCCTTGAAAAATCCGAGAAGGCCTTCGGTTTTAAAGACTTTCCAGGCACAGTTGCGTACAGTGGAATAGAGTAGCCCTGTAGTAGTAGTAAATATGCATGCGTGTATTCTTATTAGTAAGAACAATTAATGGTTAGAAATCATTTGCCAACAAACGACTGCAACAACAGATATTCACATAAAATGTTTAAAGCGTTGTCTGTCAAATCAATTAACCTTTTCCGTTTGCATCCAAACCTTGGTTGTAAAACCTTGTTGAAACCAAGTCGAAAGGAGCCATTGCTACCGAGACCAACAGTCCGGAAAGTAAGCTGGCAAGAAAAGAATTCCATACGCTCCCAGCCGGAAACAACTTTTGGTCGGTTACAAATTCTTGTTTGAATATGCAATGTAAATATGTTAGGAAAACGTTACATTTGGATGCTATGTTATGTTCAAGTATGCGTGAAGGTCCAGCAATTTGCTTACCTCTCGTCTTGGCAAAAGTTGGGAGTTGAACGGAGGATACGACCATGACACGAATCACCGTTGTAGACACGCCCCGCCAGAGTCCTAAGATACCATGTTGACCATATATGGAACGAAACGCTGAGGATAATCCTTCAGATGAATGTTGGTATCCAACTGCGATTTCCTTTGCATTTGCTCTTGCTTGTAAATGTGTTTTCACCTGAAAAAGAAAAGCATCAAGAAAGTGTCGAACTATGAAACGTTGCCAATTTGGTCATTCATCATTAATATTTTTTTGTCTGTTGGCAGTAGTAGTAGTAATACTAAACAAAATGGTGATCCAATAAAACTCGAAATGCCCCCGCATCCACAAGCAACCAAGATACTTTTCAGAATATTGACTTTTTCCCCAGCTGCATTCTTTGTCAATCCTTGCTTTTCCGCAATGTCATAAAGTCCTAATCGAGTACCATTCAGTATAAACTGATAACAAAGCGCTGGAGCTAGGCCTTTCTGAATAGCCAATGGACCTTCCTTTGTCAAAATCTGGTAGGCAGCATGGAACACATTTCTGTATTTTTAGCGATAAACCATTCATTTCTTTTTTACTCATACAGAGCATAGGTAAATACATTGAACAATTTACGCAAATAAATTTCCCAGATAATCTATTTAACCTTTTGTGTAGTGCAGTCGTGCATTATAAAAAAAATATTTAATTTTCGTTTAACCTGTAGTGAACAGCAAACTTCCCCTTTGCTTGCAATTCACCCTGGAGCTGCATACGAATTTTCACCACCTCCAGAGGATTTGTGAAAACTGTTGCGCATATTGCAGCAGTTCCTCCAAGAAGTAACTCCATGCATGCAGATATTTACTTTCGATTTTCACTCCAACTGTTGTCCGTGATCCACAATGATATGGTATTGAAATATACTGAAAAGCTATCATTTAACTCCAATCTATCGATCATCTTGTTGGACAACATGATATTTGAGCTGCTCCATACATAACAAGTATAGGAAATGTATTTAGTACTTGAATAAAAACTCGGGATTTATTTGGATTGCTACTTCAATGGTATAATATTTTGCAAAGCGAGTGACACTTTATCTCATGCATAGTACGTCTCATCACTGCATCAGTAATTTTATATTTTATACCATTTTTGTGAATAAGTTCATATTACATATATAGAGACCATTGGAAAGATAGGTAAGAAACAAATTACTGGGTAGGATAATGTTTAAATAAATGACATGCCAATGAGTTCCTCCCTACATTGCATCTATGTAAAGATGGGTGCATGTGTGCATTATACTTCCTAGAACATAATTAGAAGCATCTACAATCGCACATTTGACATTTATGATATATTTATTAAAAGGTAAATGAATGTTTTAGTTATTCCTAATAATCTCAGTGCACACATCATAAAATTTTTTATCTTCTCCTTTTTGGAACATGCACCTTTTTACATTTATCTTCACGTTCATGACCTCAATATATCATAGCATAGCACATAATATACAATACTACTAAAAATGTCATCATTAATCATTATTATAATGGAAAGAAATACACATGCTCATATGTCTCTGCCCTCTGCTCCTAAGTATATGCTAAATAGATAGTAAATTAAATGTACATATCTTTTTGTCCATTAGCTTGCTTCTTTATCCAGACGGATACAGTGTAGGACCTACACTCATACAGTGTAGGACCTACACTCATACAGTGCTAGTACAGGTGCTTACAAATATTGAAACTACCGGCACTGGTAGTTCCGAAAACGAAGCCTTAGTTACATACTCTAGTAATCGATGACAAGTTTACATTCTTGGGCGGTCAACGCTATTTGACAAATGGCAGATGACAAGCTGGGGAAAGGTCGGAAACTCGGAATGCCGTTTATATTTGATTTCGATGGTTACATTTACCCGGCTTGGGCAGATAGATGCACAATATTGCACACATTATAACGTAACTGAATCTTTGGTTGCCTGTTCGTTATTTGTACACCTCAAGTCGTTCAGATATCAATGTGAAGTCAAGTCGTTGGTAAAGTCTTTGTTCAGACTTCAATGATAAAGGGTTTCACATTTTAAGGATGTTCATATTTTCATTGATGCAAAAAATGCATACACATTCAACTACGTAATTTCCAAAGTCTTATTTGATCTTACTTTCTGTGAGGGCTATCCAACACTGAACAGTAAATCAACCTTTTTAGCCATTAAAAAATGTTTATCTTATCAGTAAACTGTTTATCAACTACATATTTCAATTCTTCACAGGGTCTGAATGTATTTATGAATTTATATTCACATACAAACGATCCTGGAACGGAGTTAAATAAATTATCATATACCGGATATGCTCAAATAATCGCCCCACCTCAATTAATCCCCCTTTGCAAATAAACTCACCTCTAGAGCTGGAAAATCCAGAATTCCCCCTATTCAAATAAACCCCCCTGTCAATTCTTTAAGTTAAAATTTGGAAACTCAAAAGAAGTTATCAGTAAAATACGTATTTAAGGGCTTAGTCGTATCATCAACTGCACATTGATTCACAGGTTGCTACATTCACATTGCATTCATAAGTTTTTTTAAAAATGATTGAGTTTACCGAGAAACTAAATTTTCAAAACCCGATTTTGAGAGTAATTACCCCCTATCCAAATAATCCCCCTCCCCAAAAGAGTGAAAATTAATAAACCCCCCGGGGGTATACTGAGCATATACTGTAATAAATATATATATGCACTATTGCATGTCCTTGCTTGTGTCTGCATATTATCGCATGAAAAAAGTTCGGCAAACTGTAAATAGGCGGCTTTGTAACTTCATAGGACCGTACTTTGGTTACACCATATATCAAATTTGGTAATGATGATGGTATGTTGGATCTTCAGTAAAAGCGTATTTTGATATTCTCGGACCTGAATCCGGTTATATCGGACACCTGGTCATTTATTCCCATACTGCCTTCATTGGCTGCACATTAAATTCGTTCAGGTAATAGAAATGGCGTTCCAGTGCCATAGTGTGGTGTTTGTAAAGCACCTAAGGGCATGAAAATCAGTGGGCTTCTTCCCATGGACATCGGCAAATTTGGTACTGAATCAGCTCTGATGATAGCAGTTATTTTGAGCATGAGTTATCGCTTGTACGACCAAATGGTCAGACCTACCTTACATGTATGTGAATGTTAATATATCTCTTAAGAGACATTTAATGCAACGAAGTTTTAAGTATACTGTACTGGACTGACTCATCTATGAGGACTATAATGTGCGATGAAGAGCGACTGACTTGTATTTTCAAAGTCTACGTTCCCTGATTATTACCAATTACCACTGAAATTGTCATTTTAAGCAATAAAGTACGCATAAAGTGAGTACTTTGAATATGAATTTGGATGCTATAAAATGCAACACATAGATTGAGGGTAAGTATCATGTTTATAGTATTTTGCATGATAGTTAAACCTAGGTACGGCTGAACTTGAGTTCAGGTCAGGTTGAGCCAGAATAAATACATTCAAACTAAAAATTTAATCAATAAGTAGTTGAAGCACAATTAGTGGATAGAGCAAGATCGTACTATCTGATCGTAGATTTAGGGAGTCATATTTTTCGATTTACTGAAGTTGAGGTGGTAACTAATTGTATTTTTGGTCTGTGGTACCGTTCATATTAAATATCTTCTAAACTT